>MU217967.1:38756-54596 GCA_018584345.1 Thuja plicata | reverse complement strand
ATATAACATAAAAATGAAAATGTTCTATATATAAAAAGTATCAAAAGTATCTCCATATACAAATATGGCACATGCCATTTCAAAATGTCTACAAAATCAATGTTTCAAGGTGTACAATGTGGCATATGCCATCTCAAAATGTGCCCAAGTGGCATCTCTAAATGACCACAATTAAAATTACATCCTATGTCATAGGGGGATCATCAAAATGTAGCCTCTTTGAAGAACTATTTGGTTCTGATTGATCCTGCATCAAAAATGAGTTCAAACCCAAGTTAGATTGCTTAGTTTATATGATTTTTACACATATATAATTCATAATTGAAACACTAATTTAATTATAAATTATAACTGAATACAAACATCTATAAATGGCCTCTCGGTTGCCTAATGCGATCAGGTGTCCTAACATAAGCCCTTGGTAGCGAAGGGACAATACCACCAATACCAACTCCGACCTATAAATATATATTTGCAATAATGAGATTAGTAGAGTGGTACATGGGCCCAAGGTGCAACATAGAGTAATAAATTTACAAAATAGGATGATAGCATAATAAAATTACAAATTGATTAAACTAAAATTAAAACTTACGTTCGCTGATCTCTCCTCTGGAATAGTCGGTTGGGTCAACAAAGATATGAAAGATTCTCGTGGGGCCTCCCACACACTAGGAGTAACCTATGAGAGTAAAAAAGATATTCAATTATATATAAATGTACTTCATCATAACAACCCTGGCTACAAAATACAAATAAAAATATGTAAATCTACGTACAATCGGGCTATCACTCCGAATTGAGATACTTGTCAGCCTAGGCTCGCGAACCTATGTCGAGACATCGTCAAGAGCCACACCCTATACAATAAAGTGCATGTAAAATATTTATTACTACACACAAGTGGCATACATGTGCATGCATAATTAATCTTAAACAATTAATTACCTTTCCTTTGTCAACACATGAATAAGGAACCCCCTCATGCCCCCCACTAACATTAGCTGATACATGCAAGAGTACAATAAGATGACAATATATTAGTGAATATATGAATTTCATTTCTCTAATTGATATAGATTTAAGCATGTACACCAAATGATATAAAAAAAACTAATGGGTACATAATTTATAATATACTGTATAGGTGTCAAGGCCAAATGAAATGGCCCACCTGTCTCAACTTCTCCTCTATCATCGACTGAACATAAATGGACCAAATATATATACATAAGTGCATGTAGTAATTAAAACTAATCTAAATAAATATATTATTTTTAAATCAAATAAGTCATGTGAAAATTTTATTTATAATGTTTACTCTTACCGTATCAATATGACTCCATGGATCTACATACCCCTCCTCAGCACTCTCATGAGATGAAGATGCTCCATGAGGTGTTGTAGCCTCTGTACCTACGTCTCATGTATCCTCCTCATCAATAACATACTGATATGTATCAGCATCAGTAAGCGGTCCGAGGCACAAATTCTTACACATAATACAAGTATGGGGCACACATACATGTGAACTGCTGCCAGATATTGATGTACCAGCATCATCCACACCTGGAGTCAATAATGACCTGGTTTGCGTGATCAACTGATCACTCGGCATGTGAATGGCCCTAATACTCTGTGAGGCAGCCTCTATAATGATATTGGGATGTTACACTAGAGGAAAGGGTGCGACATCAGCGGGGGGGACAAAGGTAGTGGCTTTTTTGTGCTGAGAAAATGGCCTAGTCTGAGGAGCTCCTCCACCTATACCCATGTTCGGCCTCATGCTCCAATAATTTAGATTGTGACCAAGCACAAACTTAGCATACAATATTTTTATAAAATAGAAAGGGAGCTCCAAATTTATATGGGGTGGTTTATCAAAAACCATCCACCAGTGATCCCAAAAGTGTGTACGCATTGCATTGTTTGTGCACCATTTAATTCATAATTTGGGATTTTTGAGGTCAAATTTTAATCCGGTTTTAGGATTCACAAAAAGGGAGGATATATCTTCTTTAGTTATATTAAGGGCCACAACCCCATAATGTTCAAGCCCTTCATCAAATTGGTCATGCATATCATCACGCCAATAAAGAGTAGCATTATGTTGCAATGTAAGTGTGTCAATGTTTTCAACAATAGTATTTAGGGTGGCAAGCATGGGACCTAATGTAGGTGTATTCTGATATGTGTTTTGGAAGCCTCGTATAGTGTTCAAATTGTCTTGTATCCAATCCTCTAAAGATCGAGGGTTTTGAAGTATTTTTGGATTATTTTAGGGATCATTATTTGGTGGGGGAGGGTTATTTTCTTCATTGCTGTCAGCCATGCCTGATTAAATAAAAAATATATAAATTTCAAATTGATTTCATATATTATTAAAAAAACAATACAAAAACCCTATTTCAACCAAAAAAACTTCATTTAATATCAAAATGAAATAAATTAATCAAAATATACCAAGAATTTACTTACCGTATATTCTATGGAGTCAAATTTGTTGTTAGAGAAATTAGGTACCCAAAAAAATTGAGTATAGGATATATCAAGCCATTTTCCAATCGTAAAACAATGAGAGAAATGAGGAAAATGACTCACGGGTTTTGATTTATGCCACAGGTTCTGGGTACCCAATATTTTTGGGTACCTGATTAGGCTTCTTCTTTGGTGTCAGGTTTTTCCAAGTGTACAGACACCCAGGCCTGCTAAAAATTCAACAAACATTTTTATGTGCTTTTGGACGAGTGAAAAAGTGGATTTTTTTCACATCGCCACTTTTTGGCCCCTCATGATCTTGCACATACCCTATCAAAGTTTGGCTATACTTTCAAATATGGATATGGTTGATGGACTACCATGGATAAAGGTAAACACAAATGTGTGTGAAGGATGCATGGTTGGTAAACAATATAGAGACACTTTTGAGAGGTCTACATGGAGGGCAAGAAAAAGCCTTGCACTTGTCCATAGTGATTTTTGTGGCCCTATGAATCCCACATCAAAGGGAGTACCTATGTACATCTTGAAATTCATTGATGATTTTTTAAGGAAAGTTTGGGTTTACTTCCTAAAGAAAAAGGATGAAGTATTTAACAAATTTGAAATGTTTAAAGATCTTGTGGAAAATGAAAGTGGAAATAAGATCAAATGAATGAGAACTGATAAAGGTGGAGAATATGTGAATAATAAGTTCACATATTTTTGGGAGTATCATGGAATCAAGAGGGAAATGACTGTTAGATATACTCCTCAACAAAATGGTGTTGCTAAAAGGAAGAATAGGACTTTAGTTGAAATGACACATTGTATGATACAATCCAAGGATCTTCATTTGTTTCTATGGGCTGAGGTTGTTAATACTGCATCTCATGTTTTAAATAGATCTCCCACAAGTTTTTTGAAAAATATTACTCCTGAAGAAGCATGGAGTGGGAGGAAACCAAATGTTAAGTATTTTAGAGTGTTTGGATGTGAAGCATATGCTCATATACTAGATGAGATTACAGAAAGGAAATTTGATAAGAAAATTGTTAAGTGCATCTTCCTAGCGTATGATGATCAAAGGAAAGGATATAGGTTATATGATCCTAGTGTGGAAGATGTGTTTACAAATAGGGATGTCAAGTTTAATAAAGGGTTTGATGATATGAAAAAATCCTCTCCCATTCCACAAGTGGCCATAGATAATCATCGGTCTTCTAATGATTTTGAAATTTGTGATAGTTCTAAGGAGATCTTTAACATAGCTGAGGAATCTAGTCCTCCTCTAAAGACCAAGAGTATTCAAGATATTTATCAAAGGACTCAAAAAAATAATTATGCTTTAATGACCACCACAATGAAGACCAATGATCCTAAAACATATGATGAAGCTAAGGGACAACATGAATGGAAACAAACTATGCAAAGTGAGTATGATTCTTTGATAAAGAATAAAACTTGGGAACTACTAGAGTTACCAAAGTGTAAGAATGTGATTAACAATAAGTGGGTGTATAAGACAAAGTTCAAGTCAGATGGAAGTATTGAAAAGCACAAGGAAATACTAGTGGCCAAAGGGTATTCACAAAAAGAGGGAATAGATTACACAGAAAAATTTTCCCCAGTAGAAAAGATAGTTCTGTCAGGACTATTATAGCATTGGTAGCACATTTCAAGTGGCCTCTTCACCAAATGGATGTTAAAAATGTATTTTTGAATGGTGAAATTAATGAAGAAATCGATATGAAATAGCCCCAAGGATTTGAAATTATGGGACAAGAACACTTGGTTTGTAAATTAAGGAAGTCTCTATATGGATTGAAACAAGCTCCAAGGGCTTGGTATGCTAAAATTGATGAATATTTCCAAATTCAAGGCTTCCACAATAGTCCTTGTGATCTAAATGTGTATGTGAAGGAATTTGATGATGGTGGCATCATAATTGTTGTGCTTTATGTTGATGATCTTATCATTAAAGGGCATAACATGAATCAAATTAGTGACATAAAGTTTAAATTGCAAGATACATTTGAGATGACTGATATTAGTTTTCTACATTACTTTCTTGGTATACAATTTTGGCAGAAAGATGATGGCATTTGTCTAGCTCAAACCAGGTATGCTCTAGACTTGTTGAAAAAGTTTAGGATGGAAGATTGTAAAAGTGTGTCTACTCCAATTACTATAGGTTTAAATTTAAGAAAAGATATCGAATGAGAAGATGTTGATCCTACCTTATACAAGCAACTAGTTGGTAGTCTTGTGTATTTAACTCACTTGACCAAATATTTCTTTTGCAGCTGGTGTGGTTTCCATATTTTTGAGTTCCCCTTAGGTCCCACATTGGATAGAAGAAAAAATAATATTATGATATGTACAAGGGACTTTGACAATGGGTTTCTATTATTCATCTCATGGAGATCTTCCACTTATTGACTATTCAGATTCTAATTGGGCGGGATGTACAGATGACCACAAATCAACTACATGTTTTGGTGTCTATCTTGGAGTAGGTCCCATTTATTGGTGTAGAAAGAAACAATCTACTATTTCTCTATCCACTACATAGGCTGAATATATCGCTGCAAATGAACAAGCTAAAGAAATAACTTGGCTAAAATTTATTCTATCAGTGCTCAAGCAACATCAGCCATGGACTTCTATAGTTCATATGATAATAAGAGTGCCATCTCATTGTCCAAGAATCCATTATTTCATGCTTGCACAAAACATATTCAGGTCTATCATCATTATATCAGGCTCTCATCTAGAAACAGGTGATTAATCTTCAATATTTCAAGATAGAGGACCAGATTGATGATATATTCACCAAGGCATTATGTGAAACTAAGTTTTTATTTCTTAGAAATATTTTAGGCTTACAAGAAGTCACATGACTATATCCTGGTTTTTATTTAGGGAGGATTATAGTGAGTTCCAACAATTGTATTTAGGGAATAAAGTATTGTAAATGGGTACCTAACAAGGCTTTAGGTTGGGACCCATCCTTTTTAGATTATGAGGGGATACTTAGAATAGTTAGTATAATTAATTTAGGGTGGATGTTGAAATAAATTATTTATAGCTAGCCTAGTCCATGGTTGGCATAGACCAAGAAGGTTCCATACATACATAAGAAACATGTGTAGGCATTTATATCCATCCAGTCATGTTTTCTCACCTGTCTTTCATTAATATGCCAATTACCTGTAATCTACAGTCTTCTCCACATTTATTGTATATTTGCTTATAAATAGAATGCTTCAGCTATCCATTTTCAACACTCATTTTATTGAAGCCTTTTGTTATATTTGGTATGTCTTTGAGTTATGTTTTTCTCAATTGTGACATGATGATAGTGAATGCTTAAAACTTTTTGACTTTCTTTGGATGGGATTTTGGAGTGCACTGCAAGAGGTTGGATTTCCCATACACACCACTAAACTTCTGCATAATTTATGATCTTTTTCCAACCCTGAACCCATATTAAATTATGTATCTATCAAGTACCCATTTTTATAGTTCGTGTGGTCCATCCAAATAAAAGAAATCCTAATCTATAATTTTTTGTAAGTTAGCTTAGACGGATCAAGTGTAAAATTTTAGTGGAATAATTCTAGCTTCCCTACGCAACTGCACCTCTCTTCTTTATTTGATGCTTGGCATCAACAATCTCACAGGTAACTATTCTCATCTTCCCTTCTTTGAGGTCATGAACATTGCATCCCCTTCTCTAGATAATTCTTCTAAATTAAAACTTTAATGCTTTTGATCATCATACTTTATAGGAAGTATTCCACCTGAATTGGGCAGGCTCGATGAATTCCAGTACATTTCTATGAATGATAACAAGTTGAAAACCCAAATCCCTGCAACCCTGGGTAATTATTCCTCACTGTAAGTATATTTTATTGGGGGTTTTGCCTAGATGTGTGGTAGTATACCAGCTGAACTAGGAAAATTGAAACAACTTTACCAATTATCATTGTATGGCCCAGGAAATATTATAGGCTCTCTACCGCCACAAGTAGGAAACTATAGAAATCTTGAGTGGCTTGATTTGGGCTTCCAATGAATTCATGGATCACTACCCACAAGTATTTCCATGATTCCTCTCTCTACCCTTGATTTGATTTTTAACTATTTAGATGGTACAATTCCAGAATTCATTTTCAATCTAACCCAAATTACCTACTTAGATCTAGGTAAGAAAAAATACACGGGAGACATTTCTAATGGCATTAGAAATTTAATTGACGTAACGTATCTAAATCTGAGTATAAATAGCTTAATAGGCCCATACCCCAAGGAATAACTTATTGGGATGTGAAGCCCAATAGTTGCCTTTTGTCTTTTCCTTGATTGACCATTTGACTTCTTCATATCTTATGAAGAGTCTCCTTTGATATACATATAGATGACTATTTTTGTAATTGATATGATTCGAAGAAGATAATAATAAGATTTCTCTTCAAGTGTGGATGTAGGCATATTTTCCAAACAATGATAAATCTTTACATTCATGTGTTATTCTATATTTTTTTTTGTTTTTTTTGTTTTTCTCAATTCTTTTCGACTTTCACAATTGGTATCAGAGAAGGTTTGTCCAGCGATTTAGAAATTGGGGATAAACTTTGAAATAAATGGAGGAATCAAAAGTGCAAAAATTTCATCCTATGGAAGGTATAGATGATATCACTTCTTATCAAGCAAGATCTCTCACTAGCTTTAGAAAGGAAAACAAAGAAGCCAGCTTCATTGAAAGATGAAGACTGGGAAATCTTGGACAAAAAGGAAAGAGCATCAATCTTTCTTTCATTGTCTGACAATGTCTTGTTTAATGTCATAAATTTGTGAACCACCAAGGAGGTATGGGATAAATTAGCTAGCACATATGTGATGGCTTCAGCTACTAACAAAGTCTTTATTATGAAGAAATTATACAAGATCAAAATGAGGGAAGGTGAAACCATGACAAACCACTTCAATGAATTCAACATATTAATTAGCTAAGAAAATTTAGTTGGCATGAAACAAGATGATGAGACCAAAGTTTTTATTTTTTTATGCTCCTTACCTAGTAGCTAGGATGTTGTCGTGACAACCATAATCAAAAGGGATTCAAGATCTAAAAATTTTGCATTTGATGAAGTTTCAGCCACTCTTGTCTCTGAGGACATGAGAAGGAAGAATGATTAATCTATATTTGGAGAAGCCTTGACGGTAGTAAGTACCAAGAATAGAGGACAAAGTCAAAATAGGGGCAGAAATAATCACCATAGGAGAACAAAATCTGCACATAGATCAAAGTCAAGAGGACGTAATGGTGATTGTTGGTTTTGTGGTGAAGATGGTCATGTAAAGAGAGATTGTAGAAATTACAAAAAGGCTCAAGAGAAAGTTTGGGACAACAAAGAAAACATGGCTTATGATAGTGCAGATGGTGCCTTGATATTGTCCACAAGTGATACTACTTCAAATTCATGGGTATTGGATTCTGGTGCATCATTGCATGCCTCCTCATGCACGAACCTCTTCATAAATTATCAAGAAGGTAACTTTGGCAAATTTTATTTAGGGGATAATAAGGTTTGTGAAATTATTGGAAAATGGGATATTTTGTTGTGTTTAGAAGGAGGTGTTAAATGGATGCTTAAAGATGTTCGTCATGTGCCTCAATTGAAAAGAAATTTAATTTTGGTGAGTCAGCTCTAATCTCAAGGTTTTCTTACCTCTCCATTGGATACATAGAAAGTCACAAAAGGTTCCATGGTTATTGCAAAAGGGGATAAATTTGGTAGTCTCTACATAGTAGAAACTATTGGTGAAGTGGGAGCTTCCATGATAGTTGAGGATAGCAATTCAGATCTTTGGCATCAAAGGCTCAGCCACATGAGCAAGAAGGTCCTTGACATTATGCACAAGCGGGAACAACTACCAAGTCTAAAATCCATTGATTTACCATTCTACAATCATTATCTTTATGGAAAGAAAAAGTGAGTAAGCTTTTTGAAATCTGGACATGAGAAGAAGGATACACCATTAGTACTTGTCTATTATGATGTTTTTGGACCAACTGAGGTAAGCTCTATTGGAGGAACTAATTATTTTGTTACTTTTCTTGATGATTACATGAGGAAAGTATGGATATTTGTGCTTCATAATAAATCTAAGGTATTTAATAAGTTTAAGATTTTTAAAGCTTCTGTTGAAAACCAGATTGGACGTAAGATTAAGTGTCTAAAAATAGATAATGGACGAGATTTTTTCTCCTCAGAATTTGACTCCTTTTGTGCAGATAATGGTATTCATAGAATTAAAATTATTCCATTTACACCTCAAGAAATGGAGCAGCCGAGAGGTTTAATAGAATAATTTTGGAAAAGGCTTGATACATGCTTTCAAATGCAAGTTTGGGCAAGGAATTTTGGGCAGAATCCTGTAATATAGCAGTCTACTTGATAAACCAAAGCCCTTCATCTTGGTTAGAATTTGGTGTACTGGAGGAGGAATGACTAGGAAAGAGAATCTCTTATTATCACATCTGGTATTTGGATGTGAATCCTATGTTCATGTCCCAAAAGAAAAGCGGACAAAGCTAGATTGAAAATATTAGAAAGGCATCTTCGTGGGTTATGGAGAAGATCAATATGGATTTTGAATATGGGATTCGGTGGCTAAGAAGATTATACAAAGCATAGATGCAGTCTTCAATAAGAATATATTTTCATCTTTTCACACTCAAAATGAAGAACTAGTAGAGGATTATATCCCACCTTCCTTTTTTTAAAATAATATCACTTGTAAACCAATGCCTGCATAAAGAAATCTCATAAATTTAGGACATATGTACCACTTCATTTCAATGCCCTTTGTGCATCAATTTATGGCTGAGAACGTTGATGACCAAGAACCCAGCAGTGATGAAGAAGCTCCATTTAATGAGCATGATTCTCTGCAAACACAGTCTGAACAAAGTGTGTCTCATAGTGTATACAGATAGAAGGCTTCCTATGTTTTGGATAGAGGAAGTGCACAGACATCCTCTGGTCTGGACAAAGGAGTTGTGTAGTCCCTTTTCCCACCATGTGCCATTGCAAAATCTGCACACTAGGGGGATGTGGCTCCTTCTCTTCCCCTGCGCGCACACCAAGCAGAAGCTATGGAGGATTCATGCAGCTTATAGCCCGCATTGGAAGAACTACTTTCCATGGTGAGTGGAGATACTCATGCCATATGCAACCATGGGAAAAGGCAAACTATTGTTGTAGACTCCACCTTGGGAGGCGAAAGACTCCATGGAGTCAATTCCCAGCTCGAGAAACCATAAATAGGGGATTGCGATGTGATAAAAATCTCTCCTCACACACAAATTCAAACTGTTAAGAGGCAGCCAGAGGGAATAAATAGATTTTTTTTCTGTTCCACAAATACTTGGGCATGACTGTGAACAAGAAATTAGTTCCAAACAAAATAATCAAATGCTTAATTCAATCCCTAAATTAAGAAAATCTACCAAGAAAAGAAAACTTCCCTCTAAATTTTCTAATTATGAGTTATTGTTTGCAAAAGAAGCAGAGTCTATGGCTTTAATTTCTGACCAAATAGAACCATAAAGCTTTAAAGCGGCAATGAAGGATGTGAATTTTGATAAATGGCTAGCTGCAATGCGAGAAGAGATTGATTATTTATAAAAAAACTAAACATGGGATTTGGTATCTCTTCCAGCTAACAAGAAAGCATTAAGAAACAAATGGGTTTACAAATTGAAGGAAGAAGAGATAGGTAGACATTGATTTCATGTCAGACTTGTTGTCAAAGGGTATGCACAGCAACAAGGTATCGATTTTGATGAAATTTTTTCTCCAATGGTTAAGATGACTACTATCTGGGCAGTTTTGGGTTTAGTTGCAGCTTGGGACCTTGAGCTTGAACAATTGGATGTAAAGACAACATTCTTACATGGAGATGTTGATGAATAATTATATATGTATCAGCCTGAAGTTTTTTTCAAAAAGGGCCAGGAACATCTTTATTGCAGATTAAAGTGGAGTCTATGTGGGCTCAAACAAGCCCCAAGACAATGGTATTTGAAATTTGATCAGTTTATTATTAAGCATAAGTGTGTTCACTCGGAAGTTGATCCATGTTTGTATTTACTTTTACTTTATGTAGATGACATGTTAGTAACATGCACTATCATGAAGCTTGTTTGTGATCTTAAGAACCAGTTAGCGGGCAGATTTTTCATGAAAGATTTGGGGCTAGCCAAGAGAATACTTGGTATGCTCATTACAAGGGACAGACATAAGAGAAAACTTTGGTTATTTCAAAAAAAATACATTGAAAATTTATTGGACAGCTTTAGGTTGCTAGAAGCTAAGCTAGTTAGCATTCCTTTAGCTCCTCATTTTCAGTTGTCAGCTGAATTGCATCCTAAAACCCAAGAGGAAAAATATTCTATGCAAAACATCCCCTATACTTCTGCAGTTGGGAGTATTATGTACACCATGATTTCCAATCATCTGGACATTTCTCATGTAGTGGGAGTAGTAAGAAGATATATGAGTAATCTGGGTAAACCTCATTGGGAGGCTGTCAAATGGATTCTCAGGTACTTAAAAGGTACCTCTGATTTTGCTTTATTTTTGGCAAGGATAAGGCATTCTTGCAAGGATTTGTGGATTCTCATCTTGGTGGTGACTTAGATAAACAAAGATCCACTTCTGGTTATGTTTTCACATTTGATAGGGAAGCGATAAGTTGGTGCTCTAAATTGCAACATCTAGTTGCTCATTCATTTGCAGAGGCTAAATACATGGCTCTTTTCGATGGGTCCAAGGATATGGTATAGTTGCAGCTTTTGTTCAAAGAATTGGGTTTGAAGCAAACAAATTTTGCTATGTTTTTTGACAAAATTAGTGTCATATTTATGACTAAGAATCATTCCTCACAGCGTCGATCCAAACACATTGAGTTGTGCTATATTCAACAATTGGTTGAAGAAGTCAAGCTTCATGTGGAGAAGATTCATACGAAGGTGGATCTAGCTAATGCGCTCATAAATGTTATTACCTGGGAGAATTATGAGTTGTGTTGAGCTTCTCTCGGCATTCTTCAGATATAATGACTGAAGGAAGCAGGGGATTCTTTGGTTATAGCAATGTGGGTCTTCAAGTGGGAGATTGTTGGGATGTGAAGCCCAATGGTTGCCTTTTTTATTTTCCTTGATTGTCCATTCAACTTCTTCATATCTTATGAAGAGTCTCCTTTGATATACGTATAGATGAGTGTTTTTGTAATTGATATGATTTGAAGAAGATAATGATAATATTTCTCTGCAAGTGTGGATATAGGCATATTTGTTGAAGCATGATAAATCTCTACATTCATGTGTTATTCTATATTTGTTATTGTTGTTTGTATTTCTCAATTATTTTTTACTTTCAAAATTGGTATCAAAGCAGAAAACACCATTTGATAGGGTTACTTCCTATGTTTTGGAAAGAGGAAGTGCGCAGACATCCTCTGGTCTAGACAGAGGAGCTATTGGGAAGTAACCCTGTCAAATGGCTTGACTATGTACTAGCAACGAACACCATACTCAACTTATCAAGTAACAACCTCAGCGGGAAAATACCAGAAAGAATAAGGAATTTGAGTAGCCTGAGATTACTAAGTCTCTCTAGAACCATTTTGAAGGTGAGATGCCAGCTTCTTTTGGGCATATATGGACTTTGGAGCAGTTGGATCTGTCTCAAAATATGTTTGAAGGGAAAATCCTTAGGACCTCTCTCTATTGTCCCTGTTGGCCTACTTGGATCTGTTTTCCAATAGTCTTTGTGGACAGATACCCAGAGGAACGCACTTAGAGACATTCACTGCCAAGGCATTCCAAAAAAAATAGATGTTTATGCGGGGGACCTCTAAAGAGTTGCAACACAAAGAAGAAAACTTCTCTAGTCCCATCTGCAAGAAGTTTCATATCAATATGGACTGGGATTGCCTTTGTTGGACACACTTTGGCTTTGTATTATGGCCCTAAAAATTAGAGACTTTTATAGAGTTTTCAATTCCCAAACATGTAGTTGGAGTTTCTTCTATAGCCCTTGTTTTACATTTCACTCATCCACATCCACAACCATAGCAACTAGTTAGTTCCAATGTCTATTCTTTAGTTTCAAGTTATTTTGTTTCATTTCTGGCTTAGACTCTTAAGCAGATAATTACATATGCATGATAGATACGTATAGGAAGTATGTTTTAAAATCCTTGCCAAGTTATATACTCTAAATATAGTATGATGAGTTGTGTTGAAAGGGGATATATTCTCCTCTAACATATTAATTAATATATTTGTAAATTTATAATTAATAAGATGTGAATAATGATTAGTTTTTTATATTGCAGTAATAGGGTTAGAAAATAATTAATTCTTCTTTTACATTTTAAATATTAAATGTTTGTGTTGGAAATTTATGTGTTATATTATATTTTTCTTTTTCCTTTTTCTTTTTTTTTTCTTGTTTTTTTGTAATCATTTTTTTAAATAACTTCAAGTAATATGTTATATAAATATTATATATTATAGTTATATTTTATGTACAATTCTATAGATTTTTGGGTATATTTTGGAATAATTATATATTCTAATTTTCTCTATTGAACTTTAATCCTTTTATGAACAAAATGGAAAGCAAAGCAATAATCATCTTCATATACTCAGCAATTAGACAAATTATTATTAGAAAGTGATACCATGGAAAAACATGTGAATATAATTGGTTTCTGTATTTCTAAATGGCGTGAGTTAATTGTATTTTATATTGATCATTTTAGTGACAAGATTCATATTAATAGTATTATACATGAAATTATAAATACCTTAACGAACTTTAAATGAATTTGTGTGCAAATTTATCATTTAATTGTAATGGATTTGAGGCATATATCTATGAACGATGAAGGAAAAATGACAATGGCCTTGGTTCTCTATTGTAAGGAAATTGCTGTACATTTGGGTTTTTTTTTTAGAGATTATAAATTCACACAATTCTCCAACAAAAATATAACTAGGTTGTTTTTTATTGATTAAAATCTCAAAATCTTGGGTATGAAAGATTTTACTTTTAGAATACTTGTACTAATTAAATATTTTCCTTATGTAAGAGTCACACAAAGACTCAAGCTCCCTAGATTACCTACAAAAAAAGAGATAATCTTTCATGTTGGCAATGATTCAGCTAAAAATAATAGGGCAATTTTTTATTTCAAATGAAATTATAGTATACATAAAGGATCCCCATTCTATATAAAATTTAGGTTTAGGTTGGTCTTCTTCTCTAATTCATACTTGGGGATAGCTGGAAAACCCATTAGTATAAGAATGTATCTCTCGTTTATCAATCGATTCTAATATATCTTATGTAAAATGAGTATGCTTTATTAAGTTCTTGGAAGTCTACGCAACCCCTAATTGGAATGTCTTTTCATTTTCTATAGCCATGGACTTATCTTTTCATTTTTGTGTTGTCATTCATAGCTATATTTTGTTCTCTAAGCTTAAGTGGTTAGTTATAGTAGTGCTCTCTAGTTTCCTTCCACGATTCCTACTTCATTTCTCCTTCTTCCACCTTGATGTCTATCTTTGGATCTAACTCACCCTCATTATTATGTGCCTTATAATATTTAGTTTTTATCAATTTTTTATGTTTATCCAACCATTCTGCTAACTTCCACAC
This sequence comes from Thuja plicata, assembly GCA_018584345.1. NCBI lineage: Eukaryota > Viridiplantae > Streptophyta > Pinopsida > Cupressales > Cupressaceae > Thuja > Thuja plicata. The sequence goes on along the minus strand of MU217967.1, from coordinate 40,371 downwards.
TTTGTGACTCTTGGGTGGAGGGTTTGGTTCCTAATATATATTCATTGATGCTGATTGGAATATACTCTCTTTGATATTCCCTAGTGATTTATATTTTCTTCCATTTTTTCACATCACCTATGTTTTAATTTTCATAAAAATCATGTCATTTTAGTACCATTTTGAAGAGAGGAAAAATGTAGATGCCTAAAATCAAGACCATTGATATTTGATCAATTTGTCTCGTTTGTCTGTCTATTCTCATCATCTCCTTAATTAACTAATTTATAATTATTTACTTAATTATCAATTTATTTTTCTATCTCTTAGCTTATTACCCGAGATGAATTAATTTAATTAATTTAACTATTTAACTATATCCCTTAGCCCTAATTTGTCTATTTAATTAAATAAATCCCCACATTTATTTAATCAAATTCACTTTTACCTCATTTCTCCATATTTATATTAAAATAAATTTTTAATTCCCTATATTCTCTCTCCACGTATCAAATACTTCTACTCTCCAACTTGTATCCTAATTACCCTTCCTAATCAACATAATTGTTTCTCTAATCATATGCACACTCCTAATCCATGTGATTAGGGAGAGGTTCAACCCTTTCCATTAATGGTCACCCAAGTTGTCAAAATAGCCTTTTAGGTTAACCATTTTTAGGAGTGTAACCATTTAGGTTCCTTCTATTTTATCCCCTTCCAAGAAATTTAAAATTCCTATATTTATTTCTCTAAGCACTTGGAGTTTGGAGACTAGATATTCCTTTATAGAAAGGTCTTGTCTACACTCTAAGTATATCCCTTTTCCAACCACCTCTCCTAACATTCCCTCCAAGTTTGAGAATTGTTAACTTCTCATGAGGTATGAGAACAAGGTAATTCTCTATCCTTGATCTCCATTATTCTATCCTATTCCTCCATTCTATCTATCCCCATCCAACCTCAAGAATTAGCCAATTTCATTCATATTCAACTAATATTGTTTACATACATTGTGATTATTGAGCACCCTAGCACAACCAAATTTGTGAGCATATGTTTATTTCATTATCGTTCGATAAATTGTTGTCTCAAATATGTCAACATACTTGGTTTTCAATGGAAATTAGTTGGATCCACTTGAGAAAAAAAACAAGTTCAAGGAGATACAAAGCACTATTAATTTGAGTAGATATTTATTTATTGTGATCTTTATTAGCAATATAACTCTAAAATTTGTGGACTACTTCACCTTCATGTTATTATTCTCTATTATTATTTCCTCTTTACATATTCCATTTTTAATACCTTGAGAGATGATTCGAGTGATATTTTTGGTCATTTCTTCCATTTTATTATTTATACTTAGCTTAAACCCTTTTAGATGACTTTGCCACACAATTCCTCAAGATTTTATGCCCTCATATTAAGCTATATTAGTATCCTTTGATGAACCTTCTCAGCTAGGTCTTCATTTCAAATGAAATTATTTTGAGTCTAATAAGTCTTTGAAATTATTTTGGAAAAATAATTACTTTTAAATAATAAGATGGATTTACAACCAAATCATTATCAAATAATTTCATTATTATTGTAACAACTAATTAAGCCGAAAGATATATATATATATATATATATA
>MU217967.1:9052-38548 GCA_018584345.1 Thuja plicata | reverse complement strand
ATATGTATATATATATATGTATATATGTATATATATGTATATATGTATAAATATGTATATATATGTATATATGTATATATATGTATATATGTATATATATGTATATATGTATATATATGTATATATGTATATATATGTATATATGTATATATATATATATATATGTATATATATATATATATGTATATATATATGCCTAAGCATTGTTGTGATAGCATTACAAATACCATGTATAACCTCCTATAGGAATAGCTAACTATTTATTGTATTTATCTTTTTACCTAAACTAAGCTCATTAATGTAAAAATACAACACCACCCCCCCCTCTTATTATATTAATTCAAATAAGTCTGGAACATTGCAAGGGTTTTGAACCCAACCCTTCTAGACACAATGATGAATTTCCTTCACCTATCCTCCTTGCTCACCTAGGAAATACAAAACTAGCTACACTAGTGGATCTCTTCACTATAGAACCTAAAATCATATTCTCAACATGAGAGAATGTAATAGTATTCCCACCCCCAAGCACAATGAGACATATTTCCTCAAAAAGTCCACTTCTCCTTCACATTTGTCTAATCCCTCCTCTAATAATACACATGAGACACCTTTCCTTCAAAAATAAACATCTCCTTCAAGTGTGTCTAATGCCTCCTTAAGCGTTGTGGAAACAATCCCTCCTTTGCTACACCAATCACTAACTAAATATCTTATCATGAGATTTATTTCCTTGAAAACTCCACATCTTCTCTAAATGTGTCTAGCATCTCTTCAAGTGCTCAAGAAAACATCAATCAAACATGTTCATAAAAAAGTGCACCCACAAGAAATCTTGCCCCACCTTGCTCCTTGTAGGGAAAAACATGATGTTGATCCCCCTCCTTTCTTCAAGGATAGAAATAGGGTTCTTCTCATGCAGTAAATTATTCCTTAGTAAGAAGTTATCTTAGGATGCTAAAAACACTCCTACCTCCATTTCCTACAACCTATGATGGATTATCTTTTAAAGTTTATCCATTAGATGTTTCATTTGAATCTCTATGGGCCTTGGAACATCTATCAAGTATAACATAGATGTTTCTAATGACATGTCAATATGATAATAAATAAAATTGGCAATATGTCATATTCCACTCGATAATGCATCTTTTATAATGTGACTTTATGTACAAAATATCATCATGAATATAAATATTGCAAAGTTTGAAGAAACCATAGTCAAACTAACAAACACATGTACCTCTATTGTAATCCCAATATCCTATCTCCCTACATACTCAATGATATTTGTATAGTTATAGCTTTAAAAATTAAAACATTGTAATCCCTCAAATAGACACCTTCTTGTAGCTTTTCCCTCAATTTTTTCCCTATAGACACCTAAAGTTGTCTCACAATTGTGAGTTCTCATTAATACTAATTTAGCTCTATTAGTTGAATAATTCTTTAATTATTTAATTAATTTTAACCTTAATTCTTTTAACTTATATTCTTCATCCTATTTCCTCACTAATCTAATTGCTTCATCATTTAATCACCTATCCCTAATACTAATTAAATAATTAATAATATTTCATGAATTTACTTTTAATGAAGTTATCTTTATCATTTAATTAAACTCAATTTCTATCATCTCATAGTTTAAATAATTATTCTAAATTATTTAATTGACTAATTTATTCTTCTAATTAAATTAATTTGTAAAATTAATTTAATTTTAATTTCCTCCGAATTCAAATTCATCCTTCCTAATTTTATTCTAATTTTAGGCTAATTTCTGATTTCATTTTAATTTTAATTTTATTTAAACCAAAAAAATTAAATCAAATTTCTAATTTTTAATAAATCATGAAAATGCAAAAATAAAGATAAAAAATCAAATTTGCATTAAATCATGAAAATATCCTAATTATTGCATTTTTGGAAACTAATATCTTCCAAATCTTGAAAATCTTATCTCATCTTTTTTCCAAATCAACTCACCAGTTTTTGAGTTTATAATGGAAACAATTCCTCTTATATCATCTTGCAACCAAGAAATTTCCCAAATCCTCTGAAAATCAATCAGTCTCCATTATTCTCAACCACTGATCTTGACTTTCTTAAACTAATTTCAACTGTTCATTTGGATTCGAATATCTATATAAACTAACCTTTAACCCCATTTTGTGTATCCAAATTATCAAGCAATTTCAGTATTATCAAGTTATCATTTTGTTTCAAATATTTTTATCTCATTATCATATTATCAAAGCTCTAAGTCAGGATGTTGCAGAAATATGTTAGAGTATATAGTTTTCCTCACTTATTAATTATATCATGTTGATATTAATTATTAAGTCAGTCGTACTCTATTTTTCACTTAAGCTTTCTCTTAGGTTAGCCTTTTCCTTTTTTAGTGTTTTATTCACCTTTAAGGTTGAATGCTTGTAATTGTTTTTGCATACTCTCTGAATACATTTGAGCTCTCACTTTTTGAGCACATAAGGGTTTTTTCTTTTTCTATCTTTTGCTTCATTCTTTGTAACAGGTATTTTGCATGTAGATTGGTCTTGGAAGTCGAAGTTGTATTTATCAGTTTCTACATGGTATGAGAGGCACACTTTTGCTGCCTGGTTTGAAGGTTTTTTGAAGCCACGATTTGAAGACGACAGCCACAACCTCTCTAAGGTTTTTTTGTCATTTCTAAGGAGGCACTATTTTTTAGAGCTGTTTGAGCCAAAATCGACTCCACCATCGCGCTCAAAAGGCCCGGGAGAGTCAAAATGTATATAAAGTTTGATATATTTGGTCACAGTGACTTCTAGAGAAATTATTTTGCCTATAAGGGTCGTACGGCACAAAAATTGAGGCAAAATAAAAATAAAAAATAAAAATCACATTTTTCTAAGATTTTTGGGGCTACCGGAGCACGCCGCCACCCCGCCACCGCCGCCGGGCCACCCGCGCACCGCCCCTGGCCCGCGCGCCACTTGGCGGCCACCGCACCGCCACCGGAACCCGCCGCCACCACCGCACCGCCCGGCCGCCTCCGCCGCCCAGCTCGGCTACCACCTCTGCCGGCATCGCCGCCCACTGGCCACCTCTGCCCAGCTGGACATCTTGTGACGGCCATGCGGCCGTCAAATTGTTTCCCGGGACTATGTTTTTCCAGGGACCTTGTCTTTTGGGGGTACCTGTGCCTTTTTGGCTCTATAGGACTCATTAGGACTCAGATTTTTGACTTCTATATATCATCAAAAAGATCTTTCCGAGCCCATCGCTCTCATCTAGGTCTCATTTCTTGATTTTTCTATTTTCTTGCTATATTCTATAGTGAAAGATGCACCTTCTTTTGTGCTCCTGTTCTACTTTAGAAACTCAGGTTTTTCTCTGGTTCTTTGTATTTTTTGCTTCATTTTATGGTGTATGGGAGTTAGTTTGATAATGTGTGGGGGTGCATATTTCTTTCTTCTTTTTTAATTCAGAGAGACCCTTCTTCTTTCATCTTATTCTCTCAATGTCAGACACATCCATTGTCGTTCTGACTCCACATAACTACCACACACGAAAGCCACAAATGACCAGAATCCTCATGTCACGAGATTTATGGTCCTGCCTGGATGCAGCTCAACCTATTCTACTGAGGCCTTATGAGGCTCTTATGCACAGGAATAGGATGGATGAGGCAATGGGCCTCATTGCCCTGAATGTTTCAGATGGGTTGCTTTTCCACCTAGATGGTCTGACCACACCCAGGGATATGTGGGACAAGTTTTCCACCTTTTTTGGCATAATGAATCAATTCAGGGTCCTCTAGATAGATGCAGAGTTCACCTCCTTGGTACCTGAATCAGTCACCAGCAGTGAGGACTTCCTGATGAAGTTTAAGTCCCTTCAATCTATTTTACAGGTTGCCAGAAAGATGAAGTCAGATGATGAGTGTATCTTCCTGATACTCTCAAAGCTTCATGGTCCTTATCATATTTTCACTTCTACCTTCTACTCCACTATGGATGCACTGGGTGCATGTCATGTTATGCCCTCTTTTGAGACCTTTTGTGATAGGTTAACTCGTGAGTAGTCCAAGATTAGTCAGATGGATTCTCTTACAGGTTCACAGTCACAGGCATTGCTTGCCAAGTCATCTCAGGATACACAAAAGCTGAAGCTGAAGCAGATATCTGATTCCTCTTCTCAGCACTCTACTGGCCCACCATCTTCTTCTAAGAAGGAGAAATAGAAGAATGAGAACCCTACCTGTTCCTATTGTCAGAAGGGGCCCCATGATGAGTCACATTGTTTTCAGAAGAGATTTGATGGCTATGAGAAATAGATTGCAAATTTGCAAGCTCTCCTTCAGAAGAGCACTATTTCCCTCTCCATCCTCTTCCACCTCACAAGGGTCTGCTTTTCAATCTTCTACCTCATCTTCGACATCTGGATAGGATTTTGGATAGGGTCATGCATTATGGGCTTTCATTGCATCCCCTTCCCAGGTCCCTTGGATACTAGATTTAGGTGCTTCTCACCATATGGCATCTTCTCTGGAGATCTTCTCTTCCATTGAGGCTTCTCCTATTCCCCACATTCTCATGGGGAATAACACTATTATGCCAGTCTATGAGAAAGGTTATGTACACATCCAGGATGGCACATTCAATGATGTATTGTATTTTCCATCTCTGTCTACAAACCTTCTCTTGATTTACCAGATTACACATAATGGATCAAGGAAGATAGTTGCGTTCACGCCAAATTTAGTCTTCATTTGGGATAGTGTGACATGTGGCATTGTTTCTATAGGGACAGTTGATCATTCCACCCATCTCTACACCTTTTCTCACTTTGATCCACCATCTCCATCATCGGAGCACAGCTCTCCTCTTCCGTGAGAGCATCATGTGGTGCAATCAGGTCACTTAAACCTCTGTGTTGTTCCTGAGACCACTGCTGTGACTGCCACACCACATCTTGTTGAGGTTTTTTCTCTTTAGCAGGACTCTTCTTCAGCACTGCCAGACCCTCCAACTTCATTCATCGAGCCACCAGGTGCAATTGTTGAGGATTCTACAGAGGACACTCATCTCCTCTCTCATGATAGTGTCAGTACACCTGTCATACCACTTGCATTGGGGATTCCATTTTAGGATCCTCCTATCTTCTCATTTGAGCATCAGCTCGGCCTTCCAGTGACACCTCATATTTTGAGGTCACCTCTTCAGTGATCACTTCCTTTCACTCCTTTGTATTTGCATCATGGTGGTTTGTTCATTGATCCAGGGGTTCTTTCATTCTGGGTGGGCTTTGGAGCCTCGACCCTCTCTCACGAGGGGGTTGGCAGCACACATTATACTCATGGCTTTGAGAGAGTCTCTTGAAGTCATATTTTGTCTTTTGCTTGCTTTTATATCTCTTTTTGGAGAGGAATTTTTCCCACTGGGTTTTCTCCTTTATCTCTAATTCACAGAGATTTCCTTGTATTGGGTGCCTGATCAGGCCTTGTTGCCAGGACCCATTTCTTGCTTTCATAGATGTGCTAGGTTAGCTTACCTCCTGAGCTTTGCTTAAGGGGGGTGTTAGAGTATATAGTTTTCCTCACTTATTAATTATATCATGTTGATATTAATTATTAAGTCAGTCGTACTCTATTTTTCACTTAAGCTTTCTCTTAGGTCAGCCTTTTCCTTTTTTAGGGTTTCATTCACCTTTAAGGATGAATTCTTGTAATTATTTTTGCATACTCTCTGAATACATTTGAGCTCTCACTTTTTGTGCACAGAAGGGTTTCTTCTTTTTCTATCTTTTGCTTCATTCTTTGTAACAGGTATTTTGCATGTAGATTGGTCTTGGAAGTTGAGGTTGTATTTATCAGTTTCTACAAAATCAACTATGAGTGCCAAATATCTTATTTTGAAAGAGTGCAGAGAAGCAATAGACGGTAATAAGCAAGGTTTAGATAAATGTGTTTAATTTGTTCATTTCATTTTCTTTACCTATTTCTCATCTTTTATCATTTATAGGGTAATTGATGGTTATTAGTAGTTTGAATTCTTTGATTGGTGCAATGGTGTTGCTAATCATCTATTTGAGCCTTGTGCAAATTTCCCCTATACGTAATGGTGAACCTGATGTGAACCACACTAATTCTAATTTGTAATTTATTTTTGCATTACAGTTTTTCTTGGTTGAATTTTTGTTGCATGCAAGTTTCAGGAGTCTAACCTATGATCTATGCAAGGTTTCATGTTTTAATTATGCAATGAATCACAAATTTTAATTAGTCTTCAAAATGAACAACAACTTGCATCTAGTCTAATTAGGTGGATAGAAATGAACCATACAAAGTTCATCTAATGTTAATTAGGATGGCTAATTAAGGGCTTAATTACATGTCTTTTTTTTATTGCACATCATTTCTTTTAATTGCATGTCTTTCTTTTTTTATTGCATGTCATTTCTTTTAATTACATGTCTTACTTTTATGCTAGCATGTCATTTTGGTTTATTGCATGTCTTTTTTTATTGCACATCATTTATTTTGATTGCATGTCTTTATTTTTTGATTGTGTATCATTTCTTTTAATTGCATGTCTTGTTTTTTATCTTGGATGTCATTTTTGTTAATTGCATGTCTTTCTTTTTTTCTTGCATGTCATTTCTTTTTATTTCATATCTTGTTTTTTCTCCTTGCATGTCATTTCTTTTGCTTATATGTCTTGTTTTTTTTATTGCATTTCTTATTTTTTACTTACATGTCATTCCTTTTGATTGCATGTCTTTCTTTTTTGCTTGCATGTCATTCCTTTTGATTTCATGTCTTGATTGACATTTTGATTCAAGTTATTTGTAACTTTTTTAGAGCTAAGGTTAACTGTTAGAATCTTTGTTTACTACTTTTTTGTTTGAACAAGAAAAGCATATGTTGAAGCACTCCGAAGAAAAGAAAAATACTATTTGAACCCCTAGATACCGATCAAGGAAGCAATTAAAGAAGAGGATTACCAATTACCTATGCCTACTTGTGAGTAGAAGAACAAATAGAGATTGACGAGCAAGGAGAAGTCCTTAATAGATACGAGAAAAGCATTCAAGGTCATTAGGTAAAATATTGTTTGCATGTAAATTGGAATACCCTTTTTTCAACTAATTTCTAATATTAGTATTTTGGGGTTACTAATCTGGATTTTTTTAGCTTGTGGATTTCTAAAAAAACTTGCTTATCAAAGACCCCTTTTTTTCAAGATTTTTGGAAAACTACTAATTATTTTCACACAAGTTGGGAGAAAAGCTTGAAAAACTAATAATTTGTAGCATCTGCAAGGGTAGTTTAATTGATTTTGATTTGTGTCTTTTCTTTTAGAACACTTGGATTTTGGGCTTTAAAATAATGTTATTTCTTCCTTTCACACTTCAATTGGTGCTTAAAATGAACATGTGTCTTGTGTGATTGGAACACTCATTCTTATAGAGTGGTTCTACTGCTAACACACATGATCCTCTCTCTTAGATCTCATGGTCCTAGGGGAAAGAGAAAATTACTAGAAAAACACTCATGTTTTTATTTGTCTAAAGGGTCTTCTCTTGTGGGAAAAATTACTCACCTAACAGGAATGACCCAAGCAATAACAGGCTAAAGCCAAGCCTTTCTCAATCACTATAAAAAAAAGTGTAGGCCAAAATCCTCACTACGGTTGCTAATTTATTATCTATGTCAAATTCCCTAATACCTATGTTCTATAGGAAGGAAGCCTTCTTAGGGAGAGAGCATGCATGGATGCCCAAATGAGAATCCCTTACTAAAGAGCCAAGTGTTTGTATTTTTCCAAAATCCTTCTATTTTCTGGTCCAAGAGGTCAAACCTCTAAAATCATCCCACATTCTTGTATTTCTTAATAGAGATAGAATTTCCTTGGTAAGTGATGACCCAAGGAATTCAAATTTTGGTGTACCTGAGAAGAGAGTGCACTCTAAGGGGGAGTTTGTGTCACCAAACTTCTAATTTATCTATTATGAATAAGTGCAGTTGGATACCACTCATTTTGGCTAGTAGGATCTAAGTGGGATCTCAAAAAATATGGTCTCATCTTTTCATACTATTGTACTTATCTTCTGCATAGTATAGCATAACATAGCATAGATCAAACTTTGAGTCTATTGATTTTGGCATGTTTTCAAAACTATAAACCTTACATTCAACAAACACAAAGCACTTTTTATCGAAATGTAATTGTGTCTATAATTATTTGGGTCAACCGCCTAACTATTCAAACTTCAATTCATAATATGTCAATATTTCATCTAAAACCAATAAACAAGCAACCTGTTTCACATGTTTTGTGATTCTCTTGATACCCAAGTCATATTTAGAAATCAAATAGGATTATTCCAAATTCTTTAACATTAGTAAATATCTCTTGTAGGTTCAGTAATAATTTAGGAATGTCAATTTAACTTGTCAAACTAGACCCCTTTTGATCTCTCCATCATCAAACTTATCAAATTAATCAACCCTAACTCTATGCTTCATCTAAAGCTAAACTAAAACTAGCATCAAACTAATCCAATATCAAGATCAAGAGAAATCAAACTCTCTCCCTAATATTTCCATTTCCAAGTACAAACCAAAACCTATTAGAAGAGGTGTCACCTTTTATCTAAAACAATCATATCATATCCTGTCACCAAGACTGTAGCAAGATGTTTCTCCCTCTATACACTTTTGGTTAGAGACCAATAACCCAATCTCATACTAGGAACAACCCTAATGACTTGTACTTCAATCCATTTCCCCCACACGAAGAGGAATAAAATCTTAACTACTATGATGATGCAGACCCTTTTGTCTACTCAAAAATTTTCCCTAAAATGGAGCAACCACCTATTGATCCCCCAGTGTTCCATGGTGTAATCAAGTATGATCTTGTATAAAATGGGGTTGATCATAACCCTTAAAGATATATAGCTAGACTTTTAGAAAAAAGGGGTCACACTTCCCTTAGGTTTCAATGTATCCATGATATGGCCTGAAAACCCATTATATAGACAAGACTCCACAAGACCATCTCAAACACCAGCTATAGTGTAACAAGCCACTTCTACTCATGAGTCTTCACAACTAGTCTTGTCATCTACTTGACACCCTACATCCACACAAGTCAATTCTTCCTTTGTGTGGCACATGTCTCAAGGTGAAATGAAATCCTAATTCATTCACACTCATTAAAGCATTGCAAGTTCACAGTCGATTCATTGCAAACAACTTCATCAAGTACCATTACATCAAGTGCTCAACCCAGTCCATGGCATAAAATACCTAGCCTAATTCATTTTCCTCTACTCATATGACACAACCAATATCAACTAGATACATACCTTGGAAAAATCAATTACAAATAGGATCAATATATGTCATTCTTGTGTTCAACCAACCTCAACTGTAGATCGCACCCCAACATTAGTATCAACCTCAACCTCAGTATCAATAAAAATACCAATCCCAACCCCAATATCGATGATCATAAAATCCTAATCCTTTACATTCTCAAAAAAATATTGTATCTTGGTAGAACCTACAAAAGATCATGTGTTCCTACATCATAACCTCAATATTAAATTCTAGCTAATGTATCTTCTACCAGGAAACCAATATCGTCAACCAATGTTGGAAATCGGCCACCATCTCAAACTAATATCCTCATGCAACAAATACAAAACATCCATACTTAGATGTAGAATATTCAAAATCAGGGTCAAATATAGTCATATACCACTGAGTAATTATATCCATATCCCCTTGATCGATCAATATATATCTCTCAATTCCCCCCATATTTTATGGTACCCAAATTTGACAAATATTGAGGCAAAAAAAAAAACTATTGAACACATCAAGGAATTCTTTGCAAGTTCCGTATAGAGGTAAATTAAGAAGAAACATACCTCATGTGATTATTTCCTCAAAGTCTCTTCAGACCATCAATACAATGGTTCTTGTATCTACCATAGGACATCCAATCCTCAGGTGAGTTAGCTGAAAAATTTATCGCCCACTACCATCATAACAAAGAGAGAAAATTTAGTATCAAAGACCTTTGTGACATAAAACAGAAAGAGGGTGAATCCTTCTACAACTTCCTGGAAAGATGGAGAAGTATAACTAACTGAAGTCCCTATGATGTTCTGAAAAGGATCTCATAATTGTGTTTGTGGATAACTTCATCCCCTACATATCTTACACAGTTGAATTATAACTCACCCAAAGTTTCAAAGACTGATTGAAAAGGGAATGTGATATGAGGAGTCCTTAATCAAAAGGGGATCCTTTCTAACCCAAATTATAAAAATATCCCCAAACCATTAGGGATGAGTCTAAATGGTGGAATAAAAACAAGAACATCACCAATGTTGGCATTACAGTTGCAAAAATGTTTAATTATGCCCAACTTAAAATCAGTCTAAAGGGGTATCTATGCAAAATTAAACCCTGGTAACAAACATATCTATGGAAAATGTACAAATGGCCAACTTATTGCAATCCAATATGAAAAAATCTTCAAGACCTCCATTCTCAAAGAAAGAATGCACCCCATTGGGAGAATCTATTGAATCAACACTAAAGAAGTTAATCCAAACAAATATGATCACTTTGTAAAAAATAAGAGAATTCAACCCTAGAGTTGTCAAACCTAAACGATGGTATGATAATGATTTCTTGGAATAGCACTAGGTTACATTTCATAAGACATATTTAATTATTATAGGATCAAAACATAATATAGGATCTCATCAAGAAAGTCGCATTGATGTCAAAAATACAAAGCCAAGGGAGAACAGAGATCATATAATCTTTAAAGATCCCTTGCAAAGTTATAATAAAGGGCAATCCCCTATGTACGGTAACTAACCCAATCAAAACAAAAATTTATATCCCTCATCAAATAATGTGATAAATTGCATCAACCCAGCCAATAACCAAATCATAACTATCACTCTTAAAGGCAACAACGTTGACTATGTTGTAACCACTCGCCACTCCAAGTTTGTTCTATAGGGGGAACCTTTAAATTCTATTGTACCACATAACCCATTGTATAATTTTTTGGATCACCTCAAATGCACACCTACCCATATTTCAATTTTTGAGATTCTACGCATATCCCTGTAGCACGCATATCCTCACAGCACAAGCAAGCCTTGGATCAAGCCCTTCAGAATGCAGTTGTCCTGAGGGACATAACCCCTGAGAATTTCCAAATGATGATTAACTACATTGCATCCAAAAAGCATGCTATATTTATAGACCATGATTTACCCTTGCATAAGCCTCTCAATAATAATCTCTTACCTCTGCAAGTGTGAGTGCATAAACACATGATTTGGCGAGTCCTCATGAATGGCAAAGCGAGACTAAACATCTATACTCTTAAAGTTAGTAAAATCTTGAGGTATTCAAGTTCAAGTCTTTCTATTACTAGAAGGATAAACATAAGAGCCTATGATGAAGTAGAAATATCTTCAAAAGGAGTCCTTGTCTTACCCATAAAGGCAGGACCAATTGTCAAGAATACAACATTCCAAATCTTGGATCTAGAGCTGGGATACAATATGCTACTAGGATATCCTTGGATACATGAGACGCAATAAATACCTTCTAATTATAATAAATTCATTAAATTTCATCATCAAGGCATGAAAATCATTATAGAAGGAGATCCAAATCCATTCCAATATTTCAATAACTTAAGGGGTAAGACCAAAAACCAAGTACTTGTAAATCAAGAAGCATGTCCACCATCTAGTTCTAATTCAATCCCCAAAAACACACTTGGCTCGGGGATAAAAATATTCATCATAGATAAAGGATGTGGTGAGAATCACTATGAAGAAGCCTTCACCATCACCAATCTCCCTCTATCTTTGAATTCATATGGTCGACTAAGCCCCACCCAAATGGAAGAGCATGTTTAAACAACAAAACCTGTCATTTTCAAATGTCCACCCTCCACAACATTCATCATATGGGGGGGACTAAGCGAAAAATCCTTAGAAGGAGATAGCAGTGCATGGTTGTATAGAGACCATAAATATACACCACTAGTGGAATTGCCACTTAATCAATATGGACGTGGGTTTTCAATATAATAATGGAGATAAAAAAAAATAGGATCAAGGAGAGAGAGAGAGAGAGAGAGAGAGAGAGAGAGAGAGAGAGAGAGAGAGAGAGAGAGAGTAATACAAATTGGTTGAATTTATCCTTGATATATTCAACTAGCATACTCTTAGGTGATAATATCATAGTTCCCATGCCTACCATCCTTAAAATGGGTGGATCATGCTTAATAAAATAATATATATAACAAACAATAATTAAATAGAAGGAATATATTTTCTATTTCATTACAAATTTTCACATAATTTGAAGAAGTCCTCCTTGATTCCATAATTTTTTTTTTAATGAATAGAGGCCTTTACTATTAATAGTATAACAAAGTACAGTATTCACAAAAAAAGATCGGGGGATTAAAAATCACCCCGCGAAATGTCACACGACATCAAGCCAAAATCAAACAACTATTCATAAAAAATATATATATAAGAAGCCCTCATGTTGCGAGAGCAGTAGCAGAAGAGGGCAGAGGATATTTATCATTTGGATTTCCCCAAATAGTGGGCCCAAGGGTCTGGTCGAGAAGAAACCACCCATCATTAGCTTCATCTTCTTTCTCCATTTCTCCTTCCTCCCGCCTGGGAGAAATTGCCAGAGCCAGGCGGGGGATTTTATCAGCAAGGGTGGGAGGCCACACAGGAATAGTGGCCGAAGGTCGAGCAGTAGTAGAGGCAAGCATCGGTGGACATCTAGAAGTTGAAGCCCCCTATTGGATGGGGAGGCAGAGCGACATCACCAAGAGTGCGGTGTTCTGGATTGCCTCACTGAGGCACTCCTGCTATGACGTCAACCCCGGGGTGGCGTGTGGTTGGTAGAGAGAGAATCTGGTGGCATGCGGGCAATAGTACATGGGGCATTACCCTAATGTTGTAGCAGCTCCTGCAAGTGTGCAACCTCAAGGGCCACCTTGTCAGCTTGAACTTGAATTTGCATCATGACATTATTACATAAACATCCCTTAGCATAGAGAGAAACATTGATATCCAGAAAGCTGTGAGTAAAAATAACAGCATTGTGATCTTTCCATAAGGAAAAAAAAATCTCCATACTGAAAGTATGCTAGATCTGGGTATACTGAGAAGGCATTCTGGGAGAGTCACCAAGGAGATCCATATGCCAAGAAAAGGGTTCGGGCCAAAATGGCATAAATAAACTATGTATCCAGTTCCATTGATTCTGGGTCCGACAACAGAACCAAAAAATATACATAATGGACTCAGAGTGTCCACAAAAAGGGCATTTAGGATCAGGCACACCTAAGTGTCGAAGCTGAGCTCCTAAGGGTAAACCTTGGTAGAGCAAACACCAGGAAAAATGAGCAATTTTGGGTTCAGTGATAGCACCCCAAATAGTGTGGAAACGCCAGCTCCAATTCTTTTGGGAAGAAGAGATATGCCAATGATGATTGAGAGAATCCACCATTGGGAAATGGGGCACAAGCCAAGAATAACCAAGTTTGGGTTTGTAATTGGTAAATGGCATATCAGGGTACCATTTCCAATCTTTCCACCAAGGTTTAACTGACTGAATACCAAGTTTGTACAGTAGGAATAGTAGAGACAAGCAAGTCAAAAGTTTGACGGTGTGGGTGAGTGAGCTGGAACTGAATGTGGAGATCATCCCAAGAGAGAAGACTCATGGTAGCTCTGGAAAACAAATCCTTAGGCATTTGAATGCCTCATTTGTGAAAACAAAGAGCGCTGATTCCCTGGATTCTGGCTAGAGGAAACCCTTGTTGCGCAAAAAGTGGGGACCACCAAATATTCTATTGATTGAAAGAAAGCCCATCCCTGAATCCATTGCCAACCCAGCGAAGCCAAGGTTTGATAGCTTCCCAAGCTCTCCAAATACTTTTGGCAACAAAATTACCTTGGATTTGAACAAGGTGTTTCATAACTAGGAGGGTTTGAAAGCCAATCCCTTTCCAAGTCGGTTTGTACAAAGAAAACCCAAAAGAAATGCAATGGCGAAGCAAGACTTTCTAGGCCTCTATGCCTGTGAGACAACGCACGATCCATTTCGCACAAAGGGCCAGACCCTGCTTCTAGGTATCAAGTAATCCAAGCCCACCAAAGATCTTGGGGAGTCAAAAAAGTTCCCAAGCAACTCTGTGAAAACCATTGCGATCAGCACCAGAGGCCCAAAGAAAATCCCTCAACAATTTTTTGAGCTTCTTGTAGGAATCCTTTGAAGGGGCCAGCAGGAAGAAAAGTAGACATGAGTAGCAGCCAAAACCTTGGAGTAGATCTGAAATTTTCCAGCGAGCGAGAGCAGCTTGGCAATCCAATAGGTAAGCTTTTTTTCAATTTTAGCTAGCACAACATTCCATAATTTAGTAGAAGTAGCTTCAAACACAAAAGGAATACCAAGGAAGCAAAAAATTTCCCCATGTTGAATCCTGGACCAAACAAACTGGGAAAACCAGGGTGGGTCAAGAAAGGAAGACTACCTATAGCACAAGGTTTTATGCCACTAAATGGTCGAGCCCAAGGCCAGACAGAAAGTGTCTAAACACTGCAAGGTTGCCTTGTTATTTTCTTCATCCTCTATAAGACTGAGAAAAGAATCATCGGAAAAATGGTCATTAACCAATTGTTGTGTGGTATTGGGAAGAGAAATCCCATGAACACTATCCAAAGAAATTGAATGAGCTAACAAATAGCCAAAACCCTTGGCAGCCAGAACATATAAGGCAAGAGCAAGAGGGCATCCTTTTTGTATGGATCTGTAGAGCCCAAATGAGGAAGGTTGCCTACCATTAATGGTGATGCAAGCAGAGGCATCCCTGAAAAGCATCTACACAGATTGAATAAATCTAGGGCCGAAATCCAGAGCATGAAGCATAGCAAGAATAAAAGGCCATTCAATATGATCATAATCTTTAGCCAAATCAATATTAAGAAAAAGGGCTTTCTGTTGTGATTTACAAGCCCATTCCATACCTTCCCAAACTACAATGATATTGTCCAAAATATATCTTGACTTAATAAAGCCAGTTTTCTCTAGCTGAACAATTTGAGGGAGGATGTGATGAATCTTGAGAGCTAGCACCTTAGAAATGATCTTGTATGAGACATTAAGCAAGGTAATAGGCTGCCAGTTGCAAATATCCTCAGGATCCCTAATTTTAGGGATGAATTTAATATTGCCTTGATTGATAATTTCTCCTAGAGACTGAGAGTGGTATGCTTTTAGGTAGACCTGGTATAAATCAGGGTTGATGGCATCCCAGAGTATTTTATAAAATTCATAGGGAAACCCATCACAACATGGAGCTTTGTCATCAGCCATGGAAAAGATAGCTTCCTGGAGATCTTGTAAGGTAAGAAGCTGGTCATAGAAAGATCATTGGGAAGGAGAGACACATTGAGGCACAACAGCTATGCAACCCACAAGAGCTTGCTCGCTTGCAGGAGAAGATCCCCGAGTGGCAAAAACTTGTTCGTAATGATGAACAAAAGCTTGCAGAACATCAGGAAGCTTAGTGAGGAGGGATTGACCCTCTTTGATTTTGGTTATGCCCACATTATTATGGTAGGCATGGAGGGCCACAAAAAATTGTTTAGAGGCCTGATCTCCAACCTTTAACTAGTGTAGTCTAGCCTTGATCTGAGCACCTCTAGCAGCATAATTGTCTACAATTTGCTTTTGATGCTGCAAATAGGCAAGATGAAATTGTAAACTTTGATTAAATAGATCAAGAGCTAAGGTCTCTGTCGCAGCACAGAGAGATTTGGTTTTGGCATCATATGATCGACGGTGGTAGATGGCAAGTTGTCTACCATAAATGCGCAAAAAGCATGTTGTACACCTAATGGCATCATTCCACCATTGAATCTAGCCAGGCGATTGCAATGGTTGAGGCTCAAGGTTCCAAACCCGATGAATGTGGGCCACCATGGAAGCGTGATTAAGAATGGAAGTATTAAAAAATAACTGAGTGGTGGGAGGTCGTGCCTTAGCTGTCTTCCAAATAATATTAAATTGAATGGGAAAGTGATCTGACAAGGTCACATCAACAAGAGGAGTAACCAGCAAGGCTTGTTTTTTAGAAAAAGAGAAAAAAGACTGTGTTGTAATCATGGCATGATCAAGCCATTTGTGAATTCTATCAGAAGAGGCTCTAAAATTAGACCACGTGTGCCAAATTCCATCAATTTGGCGGTGGACAAGATTGGTATCAAAAAGGCCTAATTTATTACACATGTAGTACCAGGCTTCCTGTTCACCAGTTGTCCATCGAAAAGGCAGAATTCCATCTTTGTCAGAAGCCACCTCAACCATATTAAAGTCACCACAAAAAATCCAAGTTGTTGGTGGCAGAGAATCTGCAAGCCAACGCCAAAGATGAGATCACTCAACAGCATCATTAGGAGCATAAACATTAACTATGCCAAAAGAATGATTCTCGATAATGAAAGTGGCCCAAGTAGATCGTTGCATGGGATCTGAACCATGATTGATTAAGAAAGAATCCCAAAGAGGAGATAGGAGAGTAACAACTCCACCTCGACTAGCTTTGTGTTGAGAATAAAGAGCAAGACTCTTTGGCCAAATAACTTTGCAAGAAACATCAAGAAAAAAACAAGAAATTTTAACTTCTTGGAGGCATAAAAGATCTAGATGACTAACATGATGACAAAAATCTCTGACAAAATACTTTATGGGCATGTCTGTCAGACCCCTAACATTCCATGAGATGTACTTCATGTAAAAAAAAGTGTCATCCATACCATCACCGTCCCCAAGGGATGCAAAACTATTTGATAAATAAGCAAAGTTAGTTCCAGGAGGCTCCATGGAAATATTTTTGCACTTGTCAGACCTACCCTCCTGAGCAGCCTCGGTACACCCTTCAGGGCTGCGAAAGCGGTGGAAGGCAGGGGGAGTGGAAATCATGGAAGCTTCCTGAGGTGTTCAAACCCAAATATGTTATGTACTTGACTCAATTATCATTTAGAGGTGTGTGTGTGTAGGACATGATGTACGGGGTTGTGGAGACTTGCTATGAAATTTGTGTTTTCGGGCTCTTGGTTTATAGCTACACAGTATTGCAAATGTTCTTGGTACTACAAGTTTGTTGTTTCACTTCTATGTGATTTTGTTGAATGGATTCATATCAAACTCACATTACCTATGCAGTGGGAGGATCTTAGTGTATATGTTGAAGGTATTGCACTTGAGGCTTGAGACTGCAAGTAACAGGTTGTATATGTTGATGTTTTGGAATCCTTGTTGGTATACCTTAGAAGTATGTATGGTTGGATGTGCTAGCACTTACTATAGGTTTTATTTCAGCTATGATTGTAAAAAAATTTGATACATTCAATTAGCCTTTGGATTGAGAGTTTTGTGCTTTTGGAGATGGATTTATGGTTCTTGGGAGATAGATTGTATGGTTTTCTTGGTGGATAGCTTCTATGTGTGTCTAGTGGAAGTGGCATGGTAGAAGGTGGGAACGTCCATGAATGAGATGATATTATTTTGCAAGTATCTCAATCGTACACATAGTAAATTCTAATTCCTGATGGTTTTGTGTTCGGGTGGTATATCAGCATTGATGGGCATTAGAGTCCATGATTTCTTGGAATCTCTAAAGTTGTTAGTACGTACCTCTTCAAATGGGAGATTGTTTGGATATGCCTCGTACTTACTCCCTGTACGGGTTAAGTTCACCATACGATGGTCACCGTACATGTGAGTCTACGTATGGGTGAGGCCATAATAGCACTCACATATGGCATGCGGGGAATGGTTTCTCACCGCATGGTCACCGTACAATGAGGTGTAGACTATGATGGGACCCAACAGTAGTGGGACTTGTGGCATAGAGATATGTCCTCATAGTGTATGAAGGTGTGCGGTATAGTTCGGTGACCATCATACTGTCAGCTGGAGGAATGACCATCGGACCGTTGGCTGGAGGTGCAACAACTTCGTCGGGTGTGACAACATGGTAGCAGTTAGGTGGAGATGTGATGATATCGAAGGGAGTCATTGCCTAAGGGAGTGACCATCTGAGGGAGTTTGTTCAAGTTGCCTGAAGTCACTTGAGGGAGTGAAGTTTCCCAAGGTGATAAAGTCACTCAAGGAAGTGAAGAATGTCCATCCATCGGTGGATGCCATAATCCCTGTGATGGATGTCATGACAGATGGATGGACAAGACTGAGTTAGTTGACCAATCTGTAAAGTCACAGTTTATGTACCATATTTCATAATGAATTGTGGTGAATATAAACTACTATAGGATTTGTTAGATGTAGCATGGTTCTATGTTAGGTTTATTGTAAGGCAATCTGAGCCTATGTAACAATTCAGAGTGCATTGTATGTAAATATTTTTACTGTAATACAAATTTTCTTGAGGGTTTATTGGGTGATGGGTTTTTTCCTGAAAGAATTTTCCCATGTTAAATATTGTGTTCTCTCTGTGTGTTTTGTGTTTGGTAATTATATATTTTATTGTCTTGCACATCTCTGAGTTATAGTTTCTTATTTCCTTATTAATTTTTCATTCTGAAAGTGTTTCTGCATCGTTGCTTTCCTAATAGAAATTAATGTTTTCAAACATAAAGTTACTATATTTCCTTCAAACCAGATTCTTGGCAATATCATGGTCAGTACCCAAGCTTTAGCTAAGGGTATAGAAATATATTCATTTCTGACATTATTCAACATATCCTCGTCGGAGGTCAAGGTTGAATGTAAGACTATGGGACTAGATGATGACGAAGAAGCAACTTGAAGCTTTCCCATTCACTGAGGTGGGACCTTTCTTTCCTCCATGGTGGTCAATTTAAGTATGAAAACTATGTATCGTCGAATGTGCTGGTCTAGGGGATGATCAATGATGGGGTTTCAAACATGATTTTAAAAGAGGCGATTGCAACCGTTTCTCATTTCCTGCATGGGAAATGACCACTGGACAGGGTGTATCCTTGTCTACATAGGAATGGGTAAAATATATGGTTTTTGACTCATCACGAGAAGGTCTAAGTGCCAAGAGAGCATGAATCCTGGTTCTAGAGGTGTAAATGGATCAGGATGAAGTCTGGGTTGACATTGACATATTTGAGATATACTAAAAAGATCAAGTAGGGTTTGGATTTTCAGAGATTCTCCCAGTAGGATAAGATCAAATAAATATCCTTGAGAAGAATTCAAAGTAGAAGGAAGTGAATTATTATAATCCTTACAATGGAAATTTTCAAGATGATCTGGCGTTTGGGTCTGGTTGACATGACTGATAGGATGAGTAAGCTTCAAAAAATATTATTGAAACAAAAACACCACCAAGTGGAGTGTTTTTGAGTTATAAATGTACCAGGGTGGTGGCTTAGTTGGTAGAGAAGAACATAGACCTCATAGCTTTATGAGGTAGTTTTCAATTGAGAGAAGGATGATGGATGAGTAGTCTTGTAAAAAATTGGTGTTGTATGCTCTGTGATACTAGATGGATGTTCTCTTAGGTGACTGTGTTTATAAGAATAGGATTCTTGAAAGTGGCAAGGATAACCAGAGGGGTCTTGAAATACATTTTCCCATTATTTGGACCCTTCTTGGTTGTTCCACTTCCTCCTCTCCATATTTGGTTTCCCTAGGGGTGAAAATGAGGTTCAACATGGGGGAAGAAATAGTTTTAGCATGGGTTTGGGGCAGTAACTAGTAATCTATGCAAAAATAATTAAAGCTACAACCTCCTCTCCTCCTTATAAGTGTCCATGTGAGCCTTAGTTTCTACTTTCTCTGATATTGTGTATGAAGGTATAAGCTCCTCTTCTAGTTTAGAGGTACTTTTCCTTCTTCCCTGGCTCAATTTTCCTTTCTAGGAAGGGAAATGCTATGTCGCCCAAAGGGATGCACTTTACAGTCCATCTGGAAGCACTCGAGAGAGATGGTAGCATGGCTCATGTAATTTTTTTTTCTACCAACATGTAGTCAAAGTTTTATTTCATTTCTCATAACATAGGCCAAAACATGAAGACTTTTCAGCAGGTAGTTAAAAATATTGTTGTAGCAGGAATCACAAGTGGTCATATGGGCTTCTGAAATGTGCCTCTTTTGGACCAAATCTTGTTTCTCCCTATTTCTATAAAGGGAAATCATGAATAGAAGAGAAAGAAGGTTTTTTGGGTCCAAATTTTAGGTTCCAATTCTAGGTTCCAAATTCTGAAAGCTCTTCAAGGCAGGAAAAAGCTCTGTAAAAAAGAATAGCTAGGTTAGAATATAATTTTTAGTCATTTAGTTTGAGATATCTCTATGTTTTTTAATGAGATTTATGAGTATATTTTATTCTGAGACTATCTCCATGGCTGGAATGTAGTACTCTTTTGAATTCAATAATCAAATATTATATAGGTTTTTTTATGCGCATTTGTTGCGTTTGAGTTATATATTGTTGTTGCTTTTTGTTTAAGGAGTGGATTAAATACTTATGCAAATGTAAAAGGAGTATTTTATTCATAGATGGATTTCTAAGAATGGTCATATGGTAAAGTTTTAGTGGTCTTTTTATCATAATATGATAATGTTTTCTTAAAGATTTAAAAGAAAATGTTTGATATTGTTGGGTGAAGTGTTGATTATGTGACTCTGTAGCCCTTCTCTTGGCATTGGTGAAGCCTTATGCATCTTTTGTTTTTCTGTTTGATCCTGTAGGATATATATATATATATATATATATATATATATATATATATCTGTGTGTGTGTGGGGGGGGTGTTTTTTTTTGTTTTGGAGGTGTGTGATGTGTGAGCTCCTAATCCAAGACAAGGAGATCTGAATTGATTAATAAAAATGAGATGATCAATGGAAAATGGAATCAACTAGCTATGTATATAAGGAAGGGAGATTTAATTATTATGAAGTGAAACAATAGATTTGAATTGATTAAATCCTTAATTGAAATGAAACATTTACCTTGGAATGTAGAAGATCTGGAAAATCCTATTTTCTCATGTTTGTGTCAGGTTTTAGGAAATTCTACAACCAAATCTGGAATAGAAACGCAGAGACAAACAAAACCCAGAAACCTTTTCCTTTTTTGAGTCAGTTTGACCTTCACCTATTTGCTAGGGCACAATTGTGCCCAAAAATGTTGACCTTCACCTGCACTGCTCCTACAGAAATTTTGTTCACAGATCCTGAAAGTTGCCCAAAAAGGGTATCCAAATCGGCTCTATAATTCACTGTCCTTTACCTATACCTGCAAGAAAAATAGTTTTGTTTGTTGGGGGGAGGGGTTTGCCTTAGTCAAACCCTGATTTAGGAATTAACCTTGAAATCAATAATTGAAATAGAGAATGCTAGCAAGTAGTAGATGTAAATCTATCAATGAAGCCATGATATTCAATAGATATGCAATTGTATTTTGAATGTAAATAAGTATGCAAATATGGAAGATTGGACTCAATATTTGAAAACATTAACCTTCATGGTTGTATGCTTGGAATCCACCTTGAAGGAATAATGAATGGATCTTGAGGATACAAAAATGATATTGAAGGAAGATCACACCACCATGATGGATAGATCTAGGGTTTGAATGATGAATCGTGAATGCTTGAACCAAATCCCTTCAAAGGCTTGAATGCTTGAATCCTTGAGCTTCAATGGAAAACTTGAATGCTTGAGAGGAAGACTTTAAAACCTTGATTGAACTTTGAAATCTTGAGAACATATAGAATTCTTTCTTCTTACTTAGTCTTGTTCACTTGGATTCTTCTTTAGTTGATGGTAAGATAAAATGAGAGGAGAATACTTCCTTATACACCAATCTAGGGCACAATATTCTATAGAGGCCTACATAGGAGAATTAAATTCAAATTAGACCTATACCCCTAGAGGAGGGCCTATATTAAATATAATTTAAGAGTCATCACTTCGGAACCCAAAAGAGCCAACCCAGAAGCGGGAAAATGAACTTTTGAATGTCCCCTGACAGCTGAAAAACTTTCCAATTGGAAAGAGGGACTTGGGTTGAGGTTGAGGTCAAACCTGACCTAGGTCAGGGTTGAGGTTGACCCTGACCTAGGTCAATTTTGAGGTCAAACTTGACCCAGGGAGTCAGAACTCTTGGAAAATGTGCCAGGTGGGATAATTAGTGTTCGAAGAGGCCCAATCAGGGTCCTAAATAGGCACATAAGTTGAGAAGGGTGAATAAATGAGAGGAAAACATGATGATGATATAAAAAACCCCCTAATGAGGGATAAACATTCCTAACATGGAAGTGCTTCCATTTTAAGTTGATACAGGTCCCAACTCTTAAAATCATAGAAAATATTTCCATTTTGTGTTATGTGTTGTTGTTTTTCATCTCATGCTCCAAGTGGTTGAGGATCACTGAGGAGTTGGATTTTCCTAAGAATTATCCCTCTCTATTGAGTCTGTATATGAGATTATCTACTTTGTTTTAATGTATTTTGCAAGTATGGTACAGTGTTTGTAAAGGCATTAAGGGTTTACCCTCCCAGTTTTTCTTAGCCAAAAGTGTAGAAGCGTTTGTTAGATCCTTGTCAGTTGGCCCAAATCCTAGAGATTTTTGAAAATTGGAGTTAGCTTCTTCGTAGAAAATTGAGGAATCAACTTGGTATCTTTTTATAGTAAACCCTGATTTTCCAAGAACCAACAAAATGGTGACTCTACTAGGGAACTAATTTTTTTAAGATCAGTTTGTCTTATAGAGTCATGAGCTTGTTTTGAAATATTCCACCTCCTTGTCAAGAGAGAAAATTCTCATAAATATTTCCAGAGAATCTATTGTACTTCATCTTTCAATGTAATTTTTGTCCAGATTTATCCATGTTTCATGATTATTTCCCAATATATCACAAGTTGTGAGTGGCGACTCTGAAGTCTCCGTTTGCACCAATGTGTATTATTTGAGAATAAATGAGAAAGAGCAAAAGGATTTACAGTAGAGATGAAGCATATTTGAGCTCTTATGATGAATTACCTTGACAACTTGAGGAAGGAATCCATATGAAGTCATATTGTTGGATAATGAGGTGTTTCAGTGCTTGTGCTAGTTTTTGAACAAATTTGATCTGTGAAGAAGTTTCAATTGGTCAAATATCTATCCTTTGTAGGGAGGTAGTGACTCTACCAAAGAACCTAATGAAGATGTGAAGATAGCTTCAAATCTATCAGTAATTCCAACCAATAATTTGACTTGAAGCCACTACAACACATCTAGGCATTTTGGTTTTCATGGGACAAGTATTTTTCCATGAATGTAATTTGTAGAAATATTTCCCCTCTTAAGTGAGATAAGGACTAAGAAAGGGAAGGATTTTTGGTATTATTTTACATACCTCATTCTTGAAACTTTAGTCATGGATTCTGTGAGAACTATGTCATATCTTTTGAAATGTGTAACTACATGATTTATGTGAAAGAGTCGACCTATAAACAAGTAGAGATGCATTATCTGAATGATGGTTCATGTATGGACACAAGTGTAATGTCAAATTCCAAGTGTCATTCCTATTCAAAGGAAAAGGGTCAGAGTATAATTTGAAGTCATGAAAGTACGTTTGGTGTACCTCCTCTTGGCCTAACAGAAGAGACTCTTTGATTTGATAAAGTTCAAGAACAAAAAGACATAAATGTAATAGATTTAGATGATATGTCCATATCTGAAGTATCTTTACCTGATCTTGAGGAGGTACTTGGAGATATAGATTTTTTGAGAAAAGAGCTCCAAGAAGTAATCATATTGTTAATAAGAAAAAGAATGGAGGGAGAATCAGCTATTCATTTTTATAGAATGTTTATAACTGCATTGAAAAAAAATCCTATTTCTTTAAGACCTCAAGAGTCTACTTGGGTTGATTTATTTTTGAGTCTTTCTGAGCCTGATTTAGTTAATTGGCCTACATCTTTGAAAGCAACAGGTATTGAGCATGTTAAACATTGGATGAAAATAGTTGATGGTCTTAAATATGAAATTGCACATAGTGTGTAGTCTAATGACACTGATAATGAGAGCGTTAGATGTCAAAGTAATAGAGATGAGTCCTTGAATGATGATGTTTCTTATGATTATGAAAATGATGATTAATTTCAGCATGTAATAGAAAATGTTTTTTTTATCTACAAGAGGAGTATAATAATTTAAATATGGGTTCTTGTTCTGATGTGCATGATAGTGAGTCTCTTGAGTTTTCAAATCTGAATCATGACAATGAAAACGTTGTGAATCTTGTTCTACAAATGGATATTACTTGTAGTCAAGAAGAGAAATAAAAGAAAGGTGTGATTGAAGATAATGGGCTGCTAAGTACTCAACATATTTCAAAATTGTTGGCTTTAGAATATAAAAAAATTGCACTCATCAATGGTCAGGAAATCTCTTGTCATGTTCATATTAAGTTTGATCATGATAATATTTTTAGAAATAATGTGTGTGACTCATGTCTTTGTGGTTCTCCTCCAATATGTGATGCAACAACTTGCAGATTGACTATGCATATGAGGATTAAATGTCTCCAATTCATGATGATGTATTGTGTGTGCATGCTCAGTTGAATTTAGATGTTTGTGAAGTATGTATAGAAGATGGTTGTGAGGTTTAGTATGATGACACTCCAAAGTCAAATGGCTCAATTATAGGTTTAAATGACTATCTATCTTTTGATTTGCATGAGTGTATGGACAAATATGTTGAAAAGGGTGACAAACTAGAGTGTAATATTGATTCAGACTTACAATTTTGCAGTGTGCCATGGAAGGATGATGATCCATGCTCTTTATATATGCAAGATACTTTGAAATATGAAGATGAATTTAGTTTTCAACATTTTGATTTGCAGTTACATGGTATACTTGCGTATGAATTTTTTCATTTTCATACACTTCATGGTGGTTTGCATTATATGCCTGATTTGCATGAGAAGTTTTATGAAAGTTTTGTTTTTGCTTTGCAAACTAGTAGTCAGATGTGGCTTAATAGTATCATATGTATGTCATATTATGAGTTCTTTTATTTTCAATTGGATGATGATTTTCCAAAATATGGCATGGTGTTACATGATGATGACTATTACATTAGTCCTGAGTTTTATTTTCTCAGTGACCCTCTTCTGTACAAGTCACATATTGATCAATATTTTCAATTTGGGCTTGATTTTAAAATGATTAATGATAGTGAATATGTTGATTATATTATATGTGATGGGATAGTAGGAGATGACAGTGATTTTTACCATGCAAATGACAGTATTTATTTCAAAGTGCTTTTAGACCAGGGTGATGAGATTCATGTTTATGATAGAGGTAAATAAAGCTCACATATTTTGATGGCCCGAGGTCATTAAATTTTGGGTGGAGATGATCTTTTGAGTCTCTTTCCCATTGAAATAATTTCTTGGTTTGTTTTCCAACAGAATTTATAAATAGTGAATAAAGGAACCAAGTTATTGGATGGTCAGCTTCACCTGAGATTATATTTTCTCACTTCATTCGATTGGAATGAACGTCCCCAATTGGAGACATTGGTAGTTCTTTAAAATATATCTATAAATAATATGATTCTTAGAAAAAAATCATTTCTTCTATGAAAGGTTATCTCTTAATTGTGTTAACAGGGATTAGGGTTTATGTTTCTTATGTTGATAAATTTTTCCATGTGTCTAACGCTAACCCTATTCTTTATCTTTATTTACCTTTTTAACGTAATCCATAGGTGTCATTGTCATTAAAAGAGGGACCAATTTCCTTAATTCCTAGCGCCATACGCTATTGAGTGTCGGCCCCATTTATATTTTTAAGCCTTAATTTGTGATTTCCTTACGTCTAGCCCTATAGCCTTCATATTATTCTATTAATTCATGGGTTAAGTGTTCATGTTAGGCGGGACACTTTACCTTTTCAAACGGTTTGCTACGTGTTGCAACTTTGTGATTATCTCCTCAGATGCTATAGTCTCCAAGCTTCCACTATCAATAATTACATTCCAAAATTTATCTACAACTTTGCATATGGTCTTGAAAAAAACTTTTCCTTAGAGGATCTTGTTTATTTTTCTCACTCCACAATATTCTTCTGACCATTAGGTTTCCTTCCTTCTTAGCTTTATTTGGTGACTCTTCTTGCACCAAAGCATTTTTGTTGCTACTGACTTTCTTTCTTGCATGTGTACACTCAAAATATATATTTCCTTCTTCACCAGAATTGTAACAAGTTCCTTGGAACCCTCTTCTTCTATATCCACCTTAGTAGTAACCACCTCTTGCTTGGAATGAACATCCACCTTTCCACTCGGTCTTACCATTGTCTTGATGTGTGTCTTGATTTGTCTTGTCTAGATCGGATCTACTATTTTCACCATAAGATCTACCTCTTCCTCGAGAGAATCTACCACCTCTTCCCCTTTGTCTTTGTTCATATCTTTTTTTCAACTTCTCCCCGACTTTTAGGGAAAATTGATATGCCTCTTCAATAATCTCCATCTTTATGAAACTGATCTCATCTTGTATATAAATTCCTAATCCATTCAGATATCTTTCTATTCTTTCCACCTCATCTTCAACATGTCCAAATCTGATATCTAATCTGTAAAATTCTTCAATGTAATCTCTCACCAAGCTATCTTTCTGCTTCAAAATTTTCATTCTCCTAACAATCACAAGGTAGAAACTTGCCTTTCAACTTTTTAATCATTTTATCAAGCATACCTTGATCTTGTCTTTTCCCTTCTTCTTTCCATCCAATTGCAGATGCTCCCACAACAAGGATGCATGACCTTTAAACTTAGTACTTTCAATTTTCACCTTTTTCTCCTCCGATACATTCTCATACTCAAAGTATTTCTCCATCTCAGTTATCCAATCTATCAATTCATCTGAATCCAATTTTCCACTATACTCAGGAGGATTAAACCGAGGTGTGGATTTCAAACTTGTCAATTCTCACAGGAATATTTCTTCTTCCTAATCTATCACAGGTGCAGGTGCAGCTTCTCCCTATACTTCTTTAAATTCATCATCACTAACATCCTCAAGATGTCTTCGTCAGCGTTGGACTGTCTCAACAGCTTCCAATCTCATAGAAATCTATCTTAACATATCAACTAGACCTTGGTATGCATTTCCTCTCCCATGAACCATCTTGAAACCCTATGCAATTGCAGGTCAGATCGCAATCTGCTACCCCGCAAAAAATATCACTAGGTTTCACAAGAAGGAACCTCAGATCTTAGCTTTTCTTGGATACCACCTAAGGCAAGGAGGGATGGATAACCAGGGCCAAAGGCACTCCCATATACCCAAACCAGCTTGAAGACACAACTCAGAAGCAACAACACAGAATGGGAGAGAAAGAAAGGAGAATATTTATATTATTTAATAAAAAAAAATACATGTCGGGCTGTAAGGCCTTCCCGGTTATGGCCATATACATTCCGATCTGATATAGAACAATCTCCATACATGCGAGGTCACATCCAAATCTTATAACTCTGAATTGGTTATGCTAGAACTTTCCTCTAATCCAAGAACATAAAACTAAATATATATACAACAGAAACCAAAGAGGTCGGCACCAAAGATCCTAAAGATCTAACATAGGAAACAATAATGACCTAGATTTAGGTCCACACACATCCCAATGAGAGACCCCAACATTAATTACACTACAAAAATTAAATGCACAAGTCGATAGAGGATCCAACATCCAAAAAACCAACTCGGTGAGAAAGACTACCGAGCACAGAGACTAATCGGTGAAACCAACGATCAGTCAAGAACAACCACTGAGACTCACCGGTGAAGCCAGCCAAAACAAGCAACCGAGCCTGATCGGTGAACCAAGAAACCTTCAACCGACTAAACAAGATCAGTTATCGATAACTTTACCGAATAGTCTCCAACAAGCTACCGATCTAAAACAAACATATTTTTGGTTGATCCAGGATTGCCAAGAACCTAAGATACTCCTGCATCAAAACAAATGTGTGGTAGGTCGTCCTGCCATATTGACTAGAAAGAACTTGTATAGATTTGTGAGCTATATACGTTCAAAACATTTACGACTTTATTCAACAAAAATAACATCCATTCAAAATTACTAAATTTGATTCAATCGACAGAGTTGAGTTTGGAAATGTAGAATAATTTGCACTTTACTCAACGAGAATTGACTTCCACGTATATTACGTTTAAAACCAATAATTGATTCTTCCAAGATTGCAATACTCTTAAAATTTTATGACTTTAGAGAACAACGCATACTTCCACCTTCACATAAACGTCGCTCTTCTCATTATGACATGATGACATGGAATGTTTAAATTTTGTGACTTTCTTTGAATGGTATTTTGGAGTGCATTGCAAGAGGTTGGAGTTCTCGTACACACCACTAAACTTCTACATAAATAAGGATCTTTTTCTAACCCTGAACCCTATATTAAATTATGTATTTATCAAGTGCCCATTTTTCAGTCCATGTGGTCCATCCAAATAAAAGAAATCCTAATCTATAATGTTTTGTAATTTATCTTAGACGGATCAAGGTAATATTTTATAATATTTTGTAAATTAGCTTGATCATGGAAAAGTATTATTAGCTTAGACACGACATAGTAAATCAAAAGAGAGTAATACTAAGTCTTTTTAAGTCTTTAGATTTATTAAGTGAACACAACAAAAAGACCTTAGGAAAGTATTTAAAGATTATTTCCCCCTTAAAGGCTACCATCTCAGTCAATTTTTTTAAGTCGTTTCCTCCCTTGACTAAATAAGGCGTACTTACAATAAATGTTTAGCATCCTCTATTAAAGTGGCCACTGAAAGAATAATTTGTTAAGAAATAGAGGGTAGGCAACTGACGAGAAGTGTATTGATCCAAATGTCATGGTTAGGCTTGGCTCTAGTATTCGCATCAACAAATACCTCTGCAATACCCATTCACAACACAAATAACTTCAATAATGTTTGATGAGAAACATATGAAAACAAGATGTTCAAGAACTTTAGTGTGAGATTGGAAATTAAAATAATGATTAAAAAAAAAACTAACACATTGATGTTCTTTAGCAAAAATACTTCATCTAGCTTTGATACCATGCACAACTTGAGAATACAATGTAGGAAAAGATTGAATAATAACAAAGTTTATTTAATCAAAAAAAAAATCTTGATAGTTATTATTTGAGATTTTAATACGAATATACCACACGAGGCTGCGTTTTTTCGCTGACTGCAATGTTAGGCGAGGATAAATTTGGCATGGTCTTCGATTCTGGAGGCAAGTTTAGCGGAAGCGACCCAACTGGCGGTAACATCTCCCATCCCAACATGGCGCATCTTAATGGCGGTCTGGATGGCTCCTCTGACAAGCAATTTAC
>MU217964.1:405304-459334 GCA_018584345.1 Thuja plicata | reverse complement strand
GGGCCTGAGATCGGTGATAGATGCCTTACTTCTTTTAGAGCAGATACCTGATTGGTCATACCAGCTAATTTGTTGAGAATTTTTTGTTACACGTGTATTCTGATAGTTTGGAAGGGTTAAGGGTGTTCCTCAGGATCGGGCTATATATATGCGCATCTGTGATGAGGAGGAATAGTGAGGTGCCCGATTATCATATGAGACTTCCCTCAATGAGATTACACAGATGGTTCCAGATGGTTGGGATTATTTTCCTGATATATCTTATGGGGGGATCACAGATGAGTACAAGGATGAACTGGATCAACACCCTTTCCCACAATTTACTACTCTTGAGGAGATAGCATCGAGGATCGAGGAGGCCTTAGATTATGATCTTGCTGATAAGGATCCTACTAGAGGCAGAGGGAGAGAAGACAAGGGTGATAGGAGAGATGGAGGTGGGAGAGATGGAGGTGGCAGAGGTGACAGAGGCAGTAGAGATCCTACAATGGATAGGGGTCAGAGACATAACATGTATGATAGGGGTGATGATGGTGATGATATAGGTGGTAGGGGAGGATATGAGGGTAGGCACACCCGGGTGATATTTTTTCCTCCTTGCAGAGATCCTGGGCTATTATTACCATGGCAGTATCAGTAGAGACTAGCAGGACAGAGACAAACGGGTGAGAGAAGTCACAGTGGCAGACCTCCCCCATAGGATCCTACCAGAGAGGGAGTTAGAGACACAGATCCTTTACCTCTGTGTGAGAGGGAGAAAGAGAAGTTAAGGGCTTGCATTACTACTTTGGATATTCTTTTAGCAGATAGAGACAGGTAGTTAGATATGATGAGATCTAAGAGAGATCGTCAGTTGGATATTATGAGAGCTGAGAGAGAGAGAGACAAAAAGGCTCGTACTACAACACACCAGGAGAGAGTGAATCATACTACTTTGTGTTATATTATTCAATCGTTCCTAAGCCTCAAAGGGAACCATTATATTCCACTATTTCTCAGCAGCCAGATAGAGCCATGTCGCTACCACTTCCCACACAAGGATATGTTCCACCTCCTCCCCCTTATGATCAGACTGAGGGTGGGATTCAGACTTGATACTTGTCATCTTATTGATATTTTATATAGTGATTCATTAGTGATCTTTGTATATGTACTCCATGATACTGATACATTCTTTTTTCCATATTGATCTGTTATGCACTGACATATATATGAGATGTTTCCTTCTGATGTTGATAAATTTATGTTGTCTCTTTATCTGCTTCACTTGATAGATGCTTAGATTGATTTTCTTTATGATGTACTTGGTTTGTATGATGATATTGATGATACTCATGTGATGACATCATTGTATGCTTACTTTTCACTGATATATAGATGTGTGGGATGATTCTATATGAAGGTGAACATGGATGATTCTATATAAATGTATGGATGTATGAATGCCTTCATGCTTTCTGATTTCAATGTAAGAAAATTACTAATGATATGAAATGATATGTATGCTTTTCTATTGTTTTAGATGATGCTCATGCAAAATATATGTATTTTCTTATGTCATGATATGAATATGAACTAACAAATATACATCAATGAATAGGGTAACTAGTCAGTAGATTAAGTTGTCAAGCTTGGATTTGGTTACAACAGGAAATCATTCTGAGCTCAAGTAATCATGCAAGCTTAAATCATCTATATGAATCATGAATGCAGCTATATTAAGACTTTTAGGACTATCACTAATCATTTCACAATAGCATTTTATCATCATTGAGATTTTGTTTAATGAACACCATAGGCTAGTACAACCTTCATTGATAGATTTCAACCATCATGAAAATATGAGTACTACCTTAATTGGATGCAATGTCGAAAATAAACCTAAGCATCAGGGCATAGGGGATAGGATAACTTGTCAGTTATTTTCTTTTGATTTAATAACCTTCTTCTGTTCAGATGCAATGTATGATATGTAACCCGCAATTATCCTTTTATTAATGTTCATATCCTTGGGTACATAATATTGTGTACACTTTACTAAGAATTTGGTTTTATACAAACAAACAGACAAAGGAGAATTATCCAACCTCACCATAGATTTCAAACTAAAGAGGGTTGAGATATATGTGGCTTTTCAATCATGATGGAAGCACTTACCATAAACACCCAGATTATATAAATTTTCTAGGATCATTGAATCAGTCACCGCAAGAAGAAAACAAAGAAAATGCCATGTCCCATGTCCCATGTCCTTGTTTCTCTAGTCATTTTATAGACATAATAGAGTTACTCGGAAGACATAATAATCAAAAATTGATAACTGTAGACATCAGACAAAGAAAATTATGATTTATTCCTATGTCGCTAGTCTAAAGACACCATAGAGACATTTCAAAGATTCATGATCAATACAAATCAAGAGAAGTCTATTTGTGAGTACTGGTGTTTAAGAACACCTTTGATTAATCATTTATAGCAAAAGAGAATATCAATCATAGATTAATTTTTATCAATGTAGTCTGTAAAGTGTATGCATGTGTCTAGATGAGTGTAGTAGTGTAGAAATTTCCTTTTTGATCAGGTTTAGAATTTAATTGCAATCCGATGAAGTGTTGAGAAACATTTTTTATTAAAGTGTTAAGAAACACTAGTGTGGTGTCTATTAAAGTTAGGTGGTATTTAAGAAACACCTTTGTTTGTGATAGTGATAATTATTGTTTTGTGTGAGTATTAAGAAATGTTGTTTTATGTTAGTGGAAAACTTTCCTAGACAATGACCTAGGATGACAAAGTGTGACGGACCAACCTATGACTGACAGAATTGACTTGACTACTAAAATTACTAGGAGAGATGCCCCCAGTGAAGTACGATCATCCTAAGACTCGAATATAGAAAAATTCTAGGCAAGGAAACTACAACCTTAGAGAGCTTAGGTCATGAAAGTGACCAAAGGATACACATAAGCTGAAATTTTGACCTTAGCCAAAGTCAAGTGGTGTATTGATAGATGGAGCGGTGATTACAAGTGACACATGTTTACCAGGTTTTCACCACTTGGAAAATTTCTATTTTTGCTACCTAGACGCCTATTTACTAGATTTTTGCAAGGCAATTTTCTTGTTTTTTTATTTTTCGTACTTTTTTCTTTTTTCTCTTTTTTTGTAGTATCAAGGCGCCTATTTTTCAAGTTTTCACCAAGAATACTTTTTTTAGGATCTCTTTTCACTTTTTTTGATATTTTCTACTTTTCCATTATTTTTGGCTTTCTTTAGGATCAATTTTTGTTGTACAAGTGCCCTTCAACTGAATGTCACGCATAGAATCTTTTCAAGTGTAGAGTGTTGATAGGATCAGGGAGAACATCTCCTTCAGGCGTAGCTATCTGACAAGCTTCTGATCCAAAATCTTGATGTGATAAAAAAGGGTCCCAACCAATTCGGTTCAAACTTTCTCTTTTTTTCTTTTTTTTGTTGATTCTTAGGATTTTCCCTAAGTACTAGATCTCCAACTTGAAATTTTCTAGGTTTTACTTTCTTGTTGTTTCCTCTTGACACCCTATTTTGATATACCTTTAAGTGATCAAATGCATGTTACCTACGTTCATCCAACATTTATAATTCTTGGACATGATCTATGCGGTATTGTTCATCTTTCAAAAAACCTTTTAATGATACCCGCAAAGAAGGAATTTCAAATTCTATTGGTAAGACTTCCTTTGCACCTTAACAAAGAGAAAATGGTGTGGCTCTCGGTGGTGTTCTAATACTGGTCATGTAGGCCCATGGTGTTGGATTTAGTTGTAAATGCTAATCTTTTCCAAGTTTACTCAGGGTTCTATGTAGAATTTTGAGAATATTTTTATTTGATGCCTCAGCTTGTTCGTTACCTTGAGGGTAATAGCTTGAAGAAAAATGTTGAGTGATATGGAACGGTGTACAAAGTTCATCAATATATTAATTCTTGAACTATCCCCCATTGTCTATTACAATAGATGAGGGTATCACGTACCTACCAATGATGTAGTTCAAAATGAACATGAATACTTGATTCCCAATGGCTTTGATGAGCGGCATTGCTTCGACCCACTTTGTGAAATAATTTGTGGCTATGATGATGTATGTATATCCACTTGATGAATTGGGATAGATTTGTCCAACAAGATCAAAGACCATTTCTAGAATGGCCAATGTGTGATAAATGGTATTAGTTCCATGGCTGGGGAATCTATGAGATTTCCATAGGTTTGGCATTTTTGACATGTTTTAGCACATTGTATAGCATATTTTTCAATTGTAGGCCAGTATTACCTGACCCTTAGGAGTTTCTTAGCTAACAAGAGACCATTTGAGTGACATCCACACACACCTTCATGAACCTCTTTTAATGCATGATTAGATTCTTCATGTTCTAAACACCTAGGTTGTGTTCCATCAAGACCACATCTATATAAGTCAGTAGTGATGATTACATAACGTGATGTTTTCCTAATTAGGGATCCTTTCTCATTTCTGGATAGGTCATTAGGTAAGAATTGATCTTTAAGATATGCGTAGATATTGCTATATCGGGATGGGTTTTGGATATTGAGAGCACAAATTATCTAGGATTTAGGTGCATCAGAGGTAGGAAAGGATAATTGTTCCACCAGGAAGTCATAGAAAAACTGATGTTCCTCTAGTTGTAGTATGGATGCCAATGTTGTCATTGTGTTTGTAGCTTTATTTTTTTTCATTGGAATTTTCTAGAATGTAATAAAGATAAATTATTTCTTGGAATCATCAGCTATTTTCTTATAGGGCATAAATTTTGCATCTCTTGTTCGATACTCTCCATTTACTTGGTTAATAATGAGTTTTGAGTCTCCATATATGTGTAGCTCTACAATCTTCTACTATATGGCCAGCTTGAGACCATTCACCAAATCTTCATACTCAGAGATATTACTAGTGCATGGAAACATTAGTTTGTAAGCCTTAGGTACTTTATAGCCTTGGGGAGTAACAAATAAGACACCTGCATCCTTGTTGGATAAAGGAACCATCAAAGTACATCTTCCAAGAATGTTTTGTTAAATGCATAATTGTTTCATCACGGAATTCTATCATCAAAGTTGTTTCATCCTGCAATGGTGACTCAGCCAATTGATCTACGATCACTTGTCCTTTGATTGATTTTATTTCCATGTATTCTATATCAAATTCACTGAGTATTAGGACCTATTTTGCTAGTCTTCTTGTCAATGTCACTTTACTCAAAAGATACTTTAAAGGATCAATATTTGCAATTAGTATCACTATGTGTGCAAGCATGTAATGTCTTAGTTTTTGGGATGCAAAGACAATTTCTATGCAATATTTCTTGATCACGCTATAATTGAGTTCATAGGAGACTAATGTCCTATTGATATAGTAAAATCCTCTTTCTTTCTTGGTGTCATCCTCTTGTACTAGCAAGAATCCTAGTGATGTTGGCATAGCTTAAATATAGAGTAAAATGGTTTACCATGAATGAGAGCCATTAGAATAGGAGGATGGTCTAGATACTCTTTTAATTTCTTGAAATTATTCTCACAATTCTCATCTCATTTGAAGCTCACTTCTTTATGCAGTAACTTTGAGAAAGGTTGTGCTTTATCTTCCAGTTGACACATGAATCTTTGTATGGATTGAAGCCTTCCTTGGAGTGTTCTCATTTGACTTATATTTTGGGTTTGTTGCATCTCCATTATTTCTTTCACTTTTAAATTGTTGGATCTACTTCAATTCCTTTTGTTGATACCATGAATCCTAATAGCTTCCCTGATTTGACACCAAATGCTCATTTTTTGGATTTAGTCTTAATTAAAATTGCTTCATTTTGTCTAATATTTTCCTAAAATCATCAATATGAGTTTATTTACTTCTTGACTTAACTAGGGTATCATCCACATAGTCCTCCATGTTTTTTGCATCATATCATGAAATATTATTGTCATAGCCCTTTCGTACGTTGCTCCAGCATTTTTTAGTCCAAATGGCATTACATTCCAGCAAAAGGTACCCCATTCACAGGTAAATGTTATCTTTTCTTGATCTTTAGGTGCAATTTTTATCTGATTGTAACCAGAAAAAACATCCATAAGTGAGTATATTTCATATCATGTCGTGAGATCTATAATCATGTCAATGTTAGGTTGTGGGAAATTATCTTTTGGACAAGCCTTATTTAAATCTTTGAAATCCATAAAAACTCTTATGGATTTATCTATTTTAGAAACAGGGACTACGTTGGAAATACATCCTACATAAGAAATGACTCTTATGAATCCAACCTTCAAAAAAATTTCCAACTCTTCTTTCACTAGCAATGTGACATGTGGATGAATTTTTCTCAGTTTTTGTTTCACAGGTTTTACCCCAGGAGCAATAGATAAATGATGTGTTATCAACTCTGGGTCCAATCCTGGCATGTTAGAATAAGACCAAGAAAATTTGATCTTCTTTTCTGTAAGGAATTCAATGCATTGTGTTTTCTCTTCTTTTGATAAGGATTGTGCAATGTGAACCGTCTATGGAGCTTCATTTGTCCCAAGATTAATTGGTTGTGTTGGTTCTATCAATACTAAAGACCTTTCTTTGGAAATGCTCAGGAAGAATATCAAGGGTCTCATCCTTTGGCACCTCTTAGAGGTTTTCATCATTAGATACGTCTTTTTTTTTACTATTTTAGAATCTGATACTGCCACAACTTGTTTCTCACCATCAGTTCTTTTTTTCTTTTTCTTTTTCTTTTTGAGACTAAGAAACTTGATATCCTCCTCTACTAGATTTATGCTCCTTGCACTTGTGGAAGAGGTATAAGGTTCACAATAATTTGAATAGAAATCCAAGGTATAGTCATTAGGAACTTTTATCATTTTTGTAGGATCTGATTCAGCCCAGTCAATTAATTTAGGGTTTATCAATGATAGGAATTCACAGGATTCTAGAGACAAGACTGCATTAGTATCAAGACTATTAACTAGTAAGAAAATTTATATTAGGTTATCTTCTATACTACTTAGATCGTTAAGATTTTTATCATCATTATTAATGTCATTGTTATTGTTATGTAAACCTAACTCTAGTGATCTAACGTTTGAGATTTGTCCTTCTCTTTCTCTTATCCGATCAAGGGCTATTCTTAGTGGAACCATCTTAGTTATTGATCTTGGTCTGATCACGTTGTTGGGATTTCCATCTTCTAATACTCTTTGATATGTTTCTTGTCTTATTAATACTCATGTGTCTTCATCAATCATACTTGGGATTACTATATTAGCTAATCGTGTCATAATGTTTGTGATGTTTGTAGTATTAGAAATTTCTCCTCTTTCATATGAAGGTGCAAATTGATAAATTACATCTATCTCAATATCCATAGTAACATCAGACATCTGATCCCATTCATAATCACATGAATCTGAGATATTATGTTCAGACGTGCCTAGGAATTTGGCAATAATTATTTCATGAACCCTATTTTTTATTTGTGGATAAAAGTGTAATAGATCAAGGACATGTATGATCATAACCAATTGCACCCAATTTGGATGCACACTCTCTTGTTGTCTTATAGAGGATAGCTCTTGAATGATATTTGAGTTGCTTGCTTCTTCTCTAGTAATTTCTCTTTCTTCTTGTTCTAGATGTGCTCCTTCATGATATTCATCTTCTTGCTGGACTTTATGAGGATTACCCACTCCTTCTTATTCCTCTTATTCTTGGACATATGTTTGTTGTAACAATGGTCCATGGTGTTCTGATTGTTCTCTTAAGTGAGGAGTTATGTAACGTTCCCCTTGATATTTAGGATTTTTAGTGCCTATATTAAACAATCTCGCATATGTCCATGGTATGCCCTCCACTTCTTCTTCTTCATCATCATTTTCATTTTAAAATATTGGACCATATGTTAGGGTAGGATGTTTTGATTCATTATTGAAGCCCAATCATGTTTTATCTTTTGTGTTTTGGAATTACATGTGTATTGGTTCAACATGTCCTTTACCTTTTTCTCCTAAAGGTCATTTCCCTTTGTAGCTCATTCATTTTAGGAGATCATAACCTTTTCCATATTTTTCTGTAAATATTTCTACATGTTTCACTTCACTCTCTTCCTTTTCCTCTCTATATAACCATGATAAGGCTGCTTTATCTTTATTTTCTTCTTATCAAGAGATTGTAGCTTTGACCATATAAGTGGCTTCATGAATAGCCAATACTTTTGATGCAGAAGGTATAAATGACATTGATGGTCTACCATATGATTTTGGAGATAGGGGAGATTATCCAATGATGGTGTTGAATCCAGTTTATATTCCCCCATGTTGGTTTCTTCAATTTTTAATAATTTCCCAAAGCTTCTCATTACCGTGTATTTTGAGGTTTCACTTGTAAACCCTTAAGAAACTTCCTTGTTGTGGGGAACCATGCTATCTATCTTTACATTGTTGTAGGAGTATCTTGAATCTATTGGAATTGTAACTTCTACTCCGTTGTTTGGAAATTTTATGCATTGATTACAAGTGGATGGAACCACCTCCATATCATGTATCTATGGTATACCTAATAGTATGGTGTAAGCTAATGGTAAATCAAGAACTTGGTAGATCATGTCACGTTCTATTAGACCTATCCTGATAGGTAGCACAACTAATCCCTTGGATGATCTCTCTTCTTCATCATAGGCTTTAATGGTTATCTTTCTATGTGGATCAATTGCATGTTCTCAAAATCCTAGTGCCTTGACCAAAATGAAGGTAAAAATATTAAAACATGTACCTCCATCTATCAATACATGTTTCACCTGATGTTTTTGAATCAAAACCTCAATGTACAATGGTCGATTATGGGGATGATTTAAGGAATTGTCATCTTCTTCTGAAAAGGATATATAATGAGGAGATGGTATATGACCAACCATAGCCTGGAATTTGTCTATATCTAAGTCTTTTGGAACATTGGTTGTATGCAGGGCTTGTTCAATTAATTCTCAGTGTACCAGAGAGATATTTAGTAACTCAAATATGGATATTTGATTTGAGGTTCTTTGCAATTGATCTATCGGGTTGTAGTTGGATGATGACGATGAATCCATTTGTTTTGATGTCACCATTTTTGGGATCGGGATAACGGGTAGTTTAGATGGTGTCATCTATTTTGATGAGGTATTAACTCCCTTTATTGTCACCTTTGCTTGACTTTTCTTTACTGCATTCAAGCTTGCAACCTTTTCTTTTATACCTTTGATTGTGATCATATTGATTGATACATCTTTTGTTTCCATCATGTTGATCACTTTATCATTATTAGAATAGGTATAGTTAACTTCATTTCCTTTAGACTTAGACGCTTCTCCCTTTTGATAATTAGGAAATGGTTTTGTAAATATCATATGATCCTCATTTTAGCTGTGTCCTTCCACCTTGATCTTATCTCCATCTATTAGATCTTGTATGAAATGTTTAAGTTTGATGCAGTCATTGGTCTTATCCCCTTTGTTTTGATGAAAGGCACAATAGTAATTGTCATTCCACCACCTTGGTTTCACTTCTGGTTCCCATGGTTTTGACTCTAATAGTGTAATGATCTTATTGACCAAAAAAAATTTCAAAACTATCTCAAGGGGTTCACCCAATGGAGTGAATGTACTATTAGGTCTAGCAATCCAAGTGTTATGGGTCCACAATACACACCCCATTTTTTGGTCCTATGACCATAGGGGCCCCCCTTTTCTTTTTTTTTTTTGGTTCGCCCCTCACCCTGTTCCTTGAAATCTGATTTTGGAGGGGCTCATTGAGGAGAAATGGTGCTTTTCAGCCTGTATACACTTTTGGCATTTCGGACATCTGAAGGTCCTCCGACCTTTGTAAAGCCGAAACGTCAAAAGGTAGATCCCACACCTTTTTTTGTTTTGGTCTTCAAAATGTCAAAAGGGAGGAGGCCACTAGACTTCAAAGTTTCAACATCTGAAACCCCAAAGGAGGTGACATCACCCTCTAAGCTATAAAATTGGACCAAGCACTTTTTTCCTCACTTGTTTTTCATCTACATTTTTTTTTTGAGATTTCCTCGTGCGCTCATCATTTTCTTCCTCACCTCCTCACCGTTCATTTCTATTCAATCCTTTTTGCACCCAGCAGCTTTCTTTTCTTCCCCTTTCCTCACACCTTCGTAGGTAGGGCTCTGTCATTTTTTATTCCCTTCTTCATTCTAGTCTTGGGTTAGGTTTTGT
Source organism: Thuja plicata (assembly GCA_018584345.1). Classification (NCBI taxonomy): domain Eukaryota; kingdom Viridiplantae; phylum Streptophyta; class Pinopsida; order Cupressales; family Cupressaceae; genus Thuja; species Thuja plicata. The sequence continues at coordinate 449,079 of MU217964.1, read as the reverse complement.
TTTTTGTTTGTTTGTTCGATGTCTTTTGTTGTCGGATGCCTTTTCCCCCTCCTAGGTCTCTATGGTTCACACCCTTGGACCTTTGGTCGGGTCATGGCCTCTCTTGTTTTGTTGGTGTTTTTTGTGTTTTGTTTTAGGGTTATATTTTTCTATGTCGTGACCTAGTCACAGGTTTTTGGCCTCCGAAAGGCTAAAAAAAGCTCCCTTGCCAGAGATTTTTGCTAAGTAAAGTTTTGAACTTTTAGACATTCAGCGTTTTGCACAATCAGACTCATCTGAAACATCGAAATGCCAAAACCCCAAAGACAAGGTCACCCCTCCCATAAGCTTTAGTATTTTTTACTCCAAAACTTTCTTCGGACCTTTGCACACCAAAAGGTAGAATGCATTTCATCATCCCCCCGAGTCTTTTCAACATTTTGGGTTTTTGCACCATGAATTTCCACACATTTTTCACACTCTGCGAGTCCAAAAAACTTCCTTCTTTATAGAATCATCCTTCAAATTTTTGCCTTTCCCACCCCTATCTTGTCTTAGGAGTCCAAACGTTTGAAAGGCTGAAAGAGCTATAAATTTCATTTCTTTCTACTTAAAGAGTCATCTGCTTCTGACTTTCTTATTTTTAGTTTTTGTTTCTTTCCTTCTTTAAGTAGTTTCTTTAATAAAAATACTGATATTTGCATGTTTCCTTGCAGGAATGCTTGAAAAGTGGATAGCATCACCAATTAAGTACATTTTTAAAGGGTATCTCCCCCTTCAAAGATCGGGAAAAAGCACCAAGAAATCACTGATATAGAGATGGAGAACATGGACTGGGATGAATTCTTGGTAAGATGTTCCTGACCAGCAGGTAGATCTAAAGACTACACTTCATTGGTCTTATCAAGCTTGGTCAATGTAGCAGAACACACTGTATCGGTCCTATCCTCTGAGCTCATCATGACATTAGCCAACCACCACACACCAGATGAGAGGGTGGTTAAAAACATAGATGAGAAGGTGGTTCTTGACCTTAGGCCAGAAAACATCGAATATGTCTTCCATCTTCATAAGGGCATGGATAAGTTCTATGAATTCTCCATAGAAAAGGGATTGAGATGGTTCAGAAACAAGACTCAAGAGACATATGAAATTACCAATCAAGAATACCTCATGCAGCCTCTCCCAAAGAACAAGCTAGATAAAATAGACCTAAGAAAGGGGTACTTGAGCGACGACATCTAAGTGGCAATCACATTGATAAGCTGAGTATATGGATTACCTCAGTCCATCAAAATCAAGAGCTAGATGATCCTACTAATATAGAAGATAAGGAACCACAAGGCTAGATTTAATTGGTCCAGCATCCTGAGAAATAAGTTGGATGAGCAACTGATTGTTGTAAAGCATAATCCCAAGTTTTATATGACCTCATGCATAATGTAGTTGTTGGCCTCCTGATCAGACTATCCAGGGCTTACAAAATGGGGAACCTTTGGTGAACCAAATGCATGGCCCTTCACTATCTATCCACAACTGATAAGAAGAAACAACATGCCTGAAAATAGCCCATATTATAGAATAGGTAATGATGCATTCATCTTCACGATCATTAGGTCCATAGAAGGTGACTACGCGAAGAGATTATCAGAGGACGTTGCTACCAGAATAAGGGTCATAGGGGCATACTACATACAATTTAGAACCTTCACATACATCAGAGTGGCAATATCCACCCTAAGCCATAAGAAAGTACCCAGGTACCCATCTGATTGGGTAATAATTCTAGAAATGGATAGGCAACTCTGAGATGCATATGAACACATCAAGCATAAGAAGAAACACTGTTGGGATTTCCCCATTTCCATAGGTCCCTGCATTCTCCAAGATATGAAGAGTTGCAAGTCATTGGCCTTTCAGTGGGACGAGTGCTCACTTAAAACATATGCACAATTCTAGGCCAGATTTGACCCCATAGGCACATATACCCATATCATTGGTAAATTCTACATCTATGAGCCACATATTGAAGATCAATGGATGAATTGTTTAGACGACTATGAGGTGAGAATTAGGGATTATTGTAGGATGTCCCTCGCATTAGCACAAGAAGCCTTAGAGGTCATTATTCCCCCCAAGGATTGGGACAAAGATTTAGATAATGTGTTGGAGCTGCTCTATAACACTGATAAAATATACAATAGGCCTATCTTTAAATGTAAAGATCGACAAAGAAGAAAATGACAGCATTAAATTCAAAGCAGGGCATGTGGTCAGAGAAACTATGTCATGGATCAACAAGCCTTGTCAAATGGATCCTATTCCTGTAAAGACACAAATGGATCCACCCAGAAAGGAAAAAAACAAACATGGAGAGAGACCCGCAGTGCCCCAATTCAAGAAGTCCCCACCCCAAAATCTGGGAACAGTATATGAGTATAAACGTGTGGTGGAATATGGTTCCAACCCTAGGCACAAGACCCCAAAGACTAGGATGATAGGGCAGATAGATCCTCCTATTCAACCATCATAGGCAACCCAAGGGGAAGGCCCTTCCACCTCTAACCCATCTCCTCCTACCATTAGAGAAGGGAAGAAGATGTACAAGAGAAAGAGAGTTTATGCCTCTCCTCGATTGGAAACTTTGCAAGAGGAACCAGAATTGGAGGATGTACCCTTAGTAAAAAGGACAAGATTTTGGGCATCCACTCTAAGGAAAAAGGAGATCACAAAGAATAAGATAGAGGCTCAAAATGAGTGTGACAATCCTTTGGATACTCTTGGCTCAGATGAGTTCCTCGTGTCAGATTTTGAAGGCCTAAAGGGTTAAGCATATTACGGACAAGATAAACCTAACTGCATGGTAGAAGTTAACACAAAGGCACAGGCACCCATCCATGCTCAGATGATCTCCACTCCACCTTCATCCCAATTCACAAACCCTACACTAAACTTGCCTCTCATAGAAGTGGATGCTAGCACCAATCCAAGGGTAGAAACTCAAGTCATTAACATTGTCCAAAACATAGAAGTGGATAAGATTGTCCAAGGGTAGAAACTCAAGTCATTAACATTGTCCACCTCCTCATATTCCTACTCCACCACCCTCTCTCCCAACTCCCATTACTACTCCACCACCCTCCATTTCCACTCCACCATCTGCATTGCAAAAGCCAACTCCACCACCATCTATTCCTCTGCCTTCCTCTAGCCTGACTCCCCAGGTGTCCATAAGTACAGAAGCTACACCTCCTCTCAAGGACACATTGGAAGCCATGATAGGTCTTAGTGTAGAGGTATCAATCAGTTCCTTCAGAGATGAAGGCAAAGCTAAAAATAAACAGGGTGCTAGAAGGGAAGAAGAGAAAGGAGAAGAAGAGAACAGAGAGGAAAAGAGACATAAAGAATGAGTGAATGAGGAAGAAATAAGGGAAGAGGGTAAACATGAAGAAGAATTAGATAAAGAGGAGACGGTGACCCCTAGTTCACAAATCATGGCTTCAATCCTTCACATCACCCCGTATGAGCCAGTTACCACATTTAGTAAACCCACTTGGTTCACTAAAGAGATTCAGCCTTGAAGAAGTGTTATCATTTTAGTTGCACCCTAAATTGATAAGTTGATTGTTATCTTACATTGTTATGGATTTGATAAGTTGTTTTCCTAAGTATATAATTTTCTTGAAAAACATTAGAGAAAGTACACATGTAATCTAGCAACTACAAACAGAAGAAAGGACTTGCATAAAGGTACATCCTTTCAATCTTTGTAATTTCATTGAAGATAAATATATTATTATTGCATTCATAATCAACACTTATGTTGTTCTCTAAGTATTGATCTAATTTTAAACTTTCAAATTCAGAGAATTGATCATTACATTTGAACATTTTAAATGAATGCAATCAGAAAGTATTCCTTTATAGGATTACATCTTTCAGTTGGAAAGCATTGAGAAAATATACAGTACTGAAAGTAAAAAGAAGCATGAAGTAAGGGTGCCATGCATTGCCTTGTCAAATGGTTAATGTCATCTAGTCTTCTGCATATTGGGGTTGAGCAATGATGTAATCTGGGTCATCATGGCTTCTGTCTTGTCTCATCCTAAGTTTTTTGTATTCTACCTGCATCATGAGAGAAAAAATGGTGTTAGATCCAAGATTGGATCTAAACAATGCATAAATCCCTAATAACAGCATGCTACAATCAACACTTTCAGAACTGCATATCTACTAAGTAAATATCAAATGCAATAACAAGGTATACATCTACAATAACTAAACTAAGTATCAAAGGGACATAGTTTAATGAAACCTTTTACTACATGTAGTTGTTATCCTGCATTAGAAAGAGATTATTAACAAAGAAGTAGAGCAATCCCTATGTGAGGTCAATAAGTCCAATTAGTGAACCCACATTCATACATAAGTGTTATCCCACATAACATTTACATACAAACATGAATTCACTGATTGAATACATCAATCTAACATAGGGACTCGGGACTGATTGTATGCAAGTGAGAGGTCCACAAATTCTAAAGTATCTTATGCAAAAGGGAAAATGGGAAAAAACAGAGTGATAACAATGTTATTATAAAATATACATGTGAAATGAAATGATGCAGAGCGTTCCTAAATAAAGGATGTGGCAGCAAATAAACAAGTAGATTTGCAAGAGAATGAGGTAACACTGTACCCTTTCACTATACAAAGCATGCATGAGATACCATATAAATGTTGTTTTGAAGCAATACATTAAGATAATTCAGGAAAAAATAGAGGACACTAAATGTTGTTACAGACTAGAGTTCATATGTGAAAGATCTAACTACATTGCTATCAGATATGGAAAAATATATACACATGGTTCAATCATCAATTAACACCACATAAGTACTTCAGCTCATTACTATTCTAAGTATTACCATTCTGAAAGAAAGCTATGATAAAGAAAGTAATGATATCCACTTTATAACAGTAGGCATACACATGATGAAAAATTAGTGTTTCTATTATGAGAGATGTATGTGCTAAAAAGACATATAGTACAAGAACTTCACAAGAAGGAAGAAGATAGAAAAGGAAATCATTTTTTTTAATACTAATGTTGTTTGCTTCATGTGCAGATTGAAGACTAACTAGAACATCTAATCATTACAATGTATGTAGGAAAGATATATGTTTGGGAGTCTTTATGTCAGGAATGTGACCCATGGGAGTCACGAGCCCGTGCTCAAACCCCGTAGTCATTATTTTGAAGATAGAGCATGGTTTTATTTGAAAGATCATTTACAACATAAAAAGGCAAACATGGTGTATAAAAGTTGATTCCTTTTTGACATAATAACTCACTGTTATTTAGAAGTGATAGCCTACAGCAGATTTATTGTTATTCAGTTCATATATTTCCAGACAGCAAGTAGTGTGTCTATTAAAGCAAGAAATGTTCAGACAAATCAAAATAGGGAAATGTTGTAAGCTAAGGCATATAATATAATATTTTAAAGAACAGAAATGTGAAAATTTTCTCAGCAATAGAAAGAGGGCGGTTTTTATAAACATTATGGTCATGTTGGGGAGGAAAAACATTTTATGTTTTAGATGATAAATGTGGATTTCTGTTTCAAACAGTTAGGGAGCATGTTCTAATGACAACACTGTTTATATATAAGGAGGATAGGAAATGAAGTACAAACATCCACATCATGCAAAAGCAGGGAAGGCCAAGTTCTTTTTATACATAATGGTTCACTGTTATTCAAAAGTGACAGTATACACTACAACAGTAATATCAACCTGATGTAAGCTACAGACAAAAATATGGGGTTCATTTCTCAATTTCAACAAACAGTTCTTGCAATTGGTCTCATTATTAAAATGCAGATTCATCAATAAAATCGGTTACAATAGCAAGTTCATCTGTAAAGAACTACAGACAGACATGTCATAAACAATGGAGGGCTCGACATAGGCATTCAATCATGAAAGATGGATGCAAATTCTTCATTTACAAACTCAAAAGTCATACCCAAGGACACATCATTAATGGAATGCATAGAGGTCAATTCTCTGAAGGAAAAAGACCGCTTGCATGGCAAGGATAATAGCATTAAAGCTAAAGCCTGTAACTTAAGTTTTTATTTTTAACCATGTAATACAACAGCAGTTAAAGAGAAGACAATACAAAGAAAAAATAACTTATCTGGGAAACCCAAAGCACAGCCGTGAAAAACAATGAAGAGCTTGAGTTCAAAAAAAACTACATGCAAAAATGTCATACCTTATGGCATGAAACACCCATTTCCAGATTAGCCCGAGTTCAACAGGAACATGCAAAAACAAAAGTGCCATATATTATGGCAGATTCAAGAATAGTTGAAACTTGTGGGTGGAGACTTCAGTGAAGAGGCTGAGTTTATATAAGTTCCAAAAACACCATATCTTATGGCATTAAGCCCCAAAATTTAGTAAGAACACGTGGCATATAGAAGAGCCCAGCTCTCTACAAATTCAACAAAAAGTAAGCCCGAGTTCAACAAGACATGCATGAAAAACACCATTGTTTATGGCATGAAGACTTCAAGTTTCAAACCGCGGTGGAGACTATTAGAAAAGTCCAAATTCTTACAAAGATACATACAAAAACACCATGTATGATGGCAGGAAAGGAGTCGACTCTAAGTGAGAAAGCCACGGGATAAACAAGCGCCAAGCTCTCCATTTTTATTTTGTTAACTACTAACTCTAGATTATCACAGAATACCAGTAACACCCATCTCCAGATTAGCCAAGCATATATGGATTCAAGCAAAGAAACAATGAAGAGCTTGATTTATATGCACTATACCAGCAGATAAAAATGGTGAACTCCAAATTACATGGCGGCAAAAGAAGCTGAGAAACCCTAATAAGTTTTCCTCAAAACTAAATGCAAATGAGATACAAAAATAATACCTATGCCAGAATCGATAGGATTTGGAATCCATAGTACAAAAGGATTTAATGCCATGATAGAGAGAGTTAATATTTTGCATTGAACATTGGGCATGTCGACTTTACTAAAGTTAGAGTTTACTTAGGCATGGGATAGGGTATCGAGTTTGGTTAAGATTTATCACTCATGCTATGAGTTGGGGTTTTAGGTTATGGGATTAGGTTATATGATTTTTGTTAGGGTTTTGAGTAGATTTTATTAATGTTGATATATATTATATAAAAGATATAAATCAAAAAGTATCAACATTAGGAGACCTAAAGTTTAGGGCTAGTTTCATTTTCAAAATTAGCCTTAAGGGCTTAATTTTTGGCATTACCTATGCCTTAAAAATAGGGATTCTAAAATCATGGAGAGATTTTTTTTGGAGCGATATTTGTGGGAATCAATTTGGGCCTAAAATTGATGGGTATCTATATGTTTTAGAGGCACTTTTTTGGGGGAGTTCTCATTTTTGAGGTTAGCCTTGGAGGCTATATATTCAAACTTCTTATTCATTGTAAGGGGTCTAGAATTTGGGGATTTTGAGGTATTAAGTGAGCACATTGTTCCTTTGCCTATTTTATTTACATTTTGTAACCATTTTGCATATTTTGGAGATAATAAAGTTGGCTTTACCATTCACATATATTTTCTGATTTTTTTGCATCTATCCTTTTCAAGTTTTCCGCATTTAAGTGTTTATCCATTTTTAAGCACAGATTAGTGAATTGCTACAAATTCCTATTCTAGATTTAAAGAATTGACCTTTTACATAAAGTTAATTGTTTGTTGGTTGAATTCCTATTATTAGTGGTATCAAACCCTAATAAGGAATTGTAAACCATCCTAGGTGTTGAGAAGTGAAATCATTTGCAAAGCTTAGTAATGTATGGTTGGTAGGTACAATTTTGTGATTCTGACAAGTTTGCATTCATCTATTTTGGTGTATCACCTTTTTTAGCTAGGTTTCATTTTCAGTTATCCCTCTCCCTTTTTCCAAAACCATAAAATTTGGAATTAGGTGATATCCCGAATCTAATAGGAACCGGCCTAGAATCTGGAGATTCATTCTCTAATCCACCTAGGAGGATGTTTCCATGTTTCAATAGGATGGCTAGATTCTGCATCCAGCTATAGGTGCAATCCTGATTGACAACAATTTTTGGCACGCCCGGTGGGACCCAAACTACTTCACAATTCTTTCAAAATATTATTTCTTATTGTTGTTTTGGTGTGGGCAGCAGTGTTTCTGCCTTTTAGAGGGTATCTTATAAGCACCTAGTGACTCTAGTTAAAGGTTTTATTCCAGATTCAGTTGAAAGCTTATTTTTAATGAGAAGGACTCCTACAAGAGCCAACAGTGAAGGATCCATTTACCAAGAGTTACAGCCCAGCAGAAGAGGTAGCAGATTAGCAAGAAGAAGCAGAGCATCTCAAGCTGCAGGAGAATTGTCCTCTTTTCTTAGGGGGTCTATTTTTTCATTATTCAAAAATTCTATCTTTGAAGATCAAGCTGCCATTACCGAAAGCCATGAGGTAATTATTGAAGATTTTAGTTTTCTTGAAGATTTAAGCATACTTGATAATTTTGGATCAGAATTACATATTTTTGAAGAAAGAGCAAAGGATCATTTTGTTGTTGTAGCATCCACAAGTGGTATTTCTACCCTGGGATTGAAAACATATCAAATAAAGGTAACTCAATCTAACAAGTCTATTGTACCACCTGTAGTTCAGCAGCAAGTACCACTAGTATAGATGGCTAGAAATTTTCCATTTGTGGCTTTTGATGTTGGCAACCCATTACAAATTGCTGCTCATCATGATATACCATCAGCAGCACTAAAAGGTTTGACATATTTCAATGGTGAGGGTCATATTTCAGCAATAGAGCATATTAAATATATTGCTACTTTATGTGGATTACTTCAAGTTACTCATGATGATGTAGCATTAAAACTGTTAGCAGCTTCACTTAAGGGCAAAGCGTTAATATGGTTTAGAATTTTTCCAGTTAACTCTATTGGTACATGGGATGAGTTAGGTACTATCTTAATCAGTAAGTTTGAAGATAGATCAGATAATTTCTCTTTGGTTGAACAACTAACTACTATTAAGAGAGATATTAATGAGCATATCTTTGATTTCAACTTTCATTTTCAATGAACTTGGGACAGAATTCCAAGATCTGTCAGGCCATCTAATGACTATGCATTTCTTTTCTTTTTGAAAGCATTTAACCCTGATATTGCACTTATGATATAGTCTATGGGAGGTAATACTTTACCTGTTTCTTATGATGTTGCTGTCAGAGCTGAGAACAGCTTGATACAAGCTGGAAAATTACCTCCAAGGCCTCCAATGCCTTATTGTGCAGAAATACAACAGCTGTACCAATTGTCATACCACTAATTGTGGTTATTCCACCAGTACTAGCATTAAATATGCAGGTTGTAGTAGAGGAATATGTTGCCACAACTCCTATTAGGGAGTTAAGGGACACAAGTGACAACATCTTGAAGACATTGTAGAATTTTGGTAATGAGATTACAAATTTGAAGAGGCAGCAAGGTCAATACAATAGACCTCTGCAATCTTCCTACCAGCAAAATAGGCCTTTGAATCAAGCTTCAAGCTCAAACCAGCTGAGACAAACCCAAGGATAGCAAAGAGTTTACAATCAAAGAGTGGGCCAAGCATACAATTACGCAACTCCAAGTACTTCCAAAGAGTTAACGGTAATTCCTCAAAATAATTATGTGCAAGAAATGGAATGGTGCAACACATGCAATTATGGGCATTGTTTGATGGATTGCCCTTATGCACTGGAAGCTAGAAGGCAAGATGTGCTGAAAGGATAGCCAACTAATATTCAAACAGAGGTATAGTTGGATCAATCACAAATGCAAGGTAACCCCGATATGTCTTTAGTAAATATTAATGATGAAGATATTGTTCTAGCAGCTAATTTTTATCCCAATCAAGTATAGAGACCTATAGTAGCAGGGACAAGGTCAAAATTAAAGGTTGGAAATTATCAACAGCCAAAAGATCAAGTGCAACAACCTGCTATTATAGATCAACAGTAAACGAAGCAGCATGTACAAGCTCAAAAATGAGCAGAACAACTAGTTCAGACAGCCAAAGAGCTTACTGTTTTAAAACAGCAGCAGAAGGTTAGTTTTTAGAACTTCAATATTGTTGATCATTTGAAGAAAACATATGTTCCCTTATCCATGTGGGATGTTTTGGCTCTTCCAAGCCAAAAATATTTATTACAGGAAGCCTTACAAAAACTTACCTTATCAGATGAAGTTCTATCTCAGCAAACCCCTAAGGTTTTAGTTGATGACAGTACAAACAAATCTCAGCAATCATCTAAATTGATTAAGCCACCTCCATTCTATGTAGCTATTATTATAGGGCAGCACTTAGTCCATAACGCATGATTGATTCTAGGGAAACTAGCTCAGTCATGCCTAAGAAAATTGCTGACCAGTTAGGACTGAAATATGAGCCATTGGAAAGAGAGATAGTATAGTTGGATGGGACAGCTGTGGCAACTGTGGGAGTCATAAAGGATTTAGATTTAACACTACATGCTTGTCCTAGTTTTTCAATTCCTATTGATGTGTACATTATAGATTTACCTCCTAACTTCTCTATATGCTTGTCAAGAGAATTTACTGCTAAGATTGGAGGTTATCTATCAGTAGATTGGACTCACATGCTTTTCCGCACAAGGTACGGTACAAAAGTTACTATACCCTCAGAACCAATTGCAAAAATATGTGTAGAACAATATGTTTCTAATGCTGGAAATGAATCAAAAATTGTCTCATTTGATCAAGAAGAAATACCTGAGGTCTTTGAGGCTCAAACACAAGTAAGCAAGTTTCCTGATATGCTGTTAGATGATTGGGCAACTAAAAATGAAAAAATTGTAGAGGAACAGATTGAGGAGCCAAGTTTGGGTAATTACGTTATCCATGAGATTTATGATCTTCTTCCAGCCTTGGGAATAGATACAGATTTAAATCTAGAACAACAACCTAATGTTGTTCAGAAGTTATTCTTTGATGGATCAGACAGCAAAGTGGGTGTAGGAGGGGGTTGCATGCTGGTTTCTCCAGCAAATATAAGGTATTATGATTCTTTCAAATTCACTTTTACCTATACAAATAATGTGGCTAAATATGAAGCCCTCATAAATGGATTAAAGTGGGCCATTAAAAGAGGTGTTACTTGTTTGCAAGTTTATGGTGATTCAGAATTAATTGTGAATCAAGTTAGGAATGTACATACAACTAAGAATGATTTGTTGAAAAGTTACAAACATGTTGTATGGGATTTAATTGAGGGTTTTGAAGCTTTTAATCTACAATCCATTCCTAGGAATCAAAACAAACATGCTGATAGGCTTGTTGCCATTGGAGCTCAATATGATATCCCTACAAAAATCAGAAATAGTAAGGGGCTGAACTATGTTAAAGTAATTGTTAGACCTACTATCCCTAACAATGTTGATTCTTGGCAAGTTTTTGAATCTAACCAGCATATTGTAAATTTTTTAAGAGAAGAAGCTGAGTTTGAATAGCCAAACCAGCAAAGATTGCAGGAGCAATACGAGGACCAAATCATTTAGTTGAGAACAAATAAGATGCCTAAAGGTCTTGTGACATTGGAAACTATGTTTGGTACTAATGATCAATTCAAAAAAGATAAATCCAGCTTGCAGATAAAGGAAGAACATTATGAGGAAATTGTTGTTGCAAAGGATAAAGTGTTGAAACTTGGAAAGGTATATACACCTAAATAACTTCAAACCTTTGTGAACTTATCCAATGAATTTTATGATATTATTGCCTGGAGTTATTCATATTTGAAAGGATTTGATCCTAGTATATCCCAGCACACAATTGAGTTAGAACCAGGAGCCAAACCAATTAGGCAGAAACAGAGGCAAATAAATCCAAAATTAGAGCCTCTTATGATTAAAGAGTTAAATAAGCTAATTGAGAGAAATAATATTTTTCCAATAAAGAATACTTCATGGGTGTCCAATCTGGTTCTTGTTAGGAAAAAGAATGCAGAAATCAGATTATGTGTTGATTTCCATGACTTGAACTGAGCTTCATTAAAGGATAGGCATCCTTTACCTTCCATGGAACAAATCTTGTAGGTTGTTTCAGGTTCAAAGCGGTTCTCATTGTTGGATGGTTTCTCTGGTTACAACCAGATTTTGGTGAAAGAGGAAGATAGATTCAAAACAACATTTACAACCAAATGGGGAACTATGGCTTATCAAAAGATGCCATTTGGTTTATCTAATGCTGGTGCAACCTTTCAAAAAGCTATGGAAAAAGCTTTCATTAATCTGATGTACAGGTTCATACTTTTTTATTTGGATGATATAACTGTATTCTAGTCAAAGAATGCATCAAAACACTTTCAGCACTTGAGAATATTTTTGAGAGATGTAGGGAATATGGTATTTCTTTGAATCCAAAGAAAAGTATATTTGTTGTCCGTGAGGGCAAATTTTTGGGATTTATTGTTTCAAAGGAAGGTATCACCATCGAACCTGAAAGAGTAAGTGCTATCCTTGCCTTACCACTTCCTCTTCATAAAAAGGGCCTTCAAATTTTCTTAGGAAGGATTAACTTTGTTAGGAGATTTATTCCAGATATTGCTAGATTACTAATGTCATTAACAGCCATGCTCAAGAAAAACATTTCTTTCAAATGGACTAAGGAGGGAAAACTCAGTTTTGAACTAATTAAGGAAGCATTAGCTACTGCCCCTACCTTGTTAAATCATAACTTTTCAAAGGATTTCATTTTATATGCATATGGGAATGTTGATAGCATTGTTGCCATGTTAGTTTAGAAAAATGACATAGGTTGTGAGCAGCCAATAGCCTTTTTGAGTCAAGGAATAAAGGACTATGAACTGCATTATTCATTTGTTGAGAAGCATGTACTTGTTGTGATTAGAAGCTTGAAGAAATTCAGGCATATGCTCTCTAAAAATAAGATAAATTTAATGGTTTCACATCCTTTTGTTAAGGGGTTTTTGCTAAATAGGAATTTCAACACCAAAAGAGCTAGCTGGATCACAAAAGCAATGGAATATGACATTGAAATCAAAGTTACCAAGCTGGTAAGAGGTAAGGTTTTATGTTAGCAGCTTGTTGGAAATTGAGATAATACTCCAAAAGAGGATCTTGAAGCAATTCTGGCTATAGAAGACAATGAGCAAGTTGTTGTCCTGAATTTACAGAATGATTGGGTAAAAGAGATGGTTGATTTCTTACAAACAGGACAATGTCCTGAAGGTTTGGATAGATCAAAAAGAAGGTATTTTAGATTTCAATCTATACCTTATTGTTTGTTGAATAATGTGTTTTATAGGAGGGATTATAATGGTGTTTTTCTGAGATGCATCAATGGAGATCAAATTGATAAGGTCCTAGAAGAATTCCATGATGGACCAGCAGGTGGCCATTTTGCAGCAAGGACTACAGCATTGAAGATAATGAAGGCTGGCTATTTTTGGCCAAATGTATACAAAGATGCCTTTATTTGGGTAAGAAGGTGTTTTAAATGTGTTGTTTTCTCAAACAAGCAAAGCTTAGCAGCTTTACCTCTTAATCTAATTCAAGTTAAACAACCTTTTTTCAAATGGGGTTTAGATTTTATTGGTCCCATAAACCCATCATCAAGTTTAGGGCATAGATATTTATTGACAGCAATAGATTATTTTACTAAGTGGACAGAAGCTATTGCATTGAAGGATGCAAATGAAACTTCAATTCTGAATTTCTATGAAGGTCTGATTGTAAGGTTTGGAGCACCTAAGACCATTGTTTCTAATAATGCTTTGGCCTTTTTAGGCACCATAATTACTGATTGGGCAGTAAATAATAATATTTATCTTAGTACCTCATCCAATTATTACCCACAGGGTAATGGACAAGCTGAATCAACAAATAAAAATCTGATTCACATCATCAAGAGGACTATTGAAGACAATCAGCGAGTTTGGAGTAGAAAGTTGAAGGAATCCTTATGGACTGACAGAATTACTCCAAAATGATCAATAGGTAAATCACCTTATAATCTGGTTTATGGAAGAGAGGCAAGATTGCCAATTTTAGTAGAGCTGCCAAGTTTGAGCCTGATCAAAGAATTGGACTTGCTGGACCAACAACCCATGGAGGTAAGGTTGGCTGAATTAATAAAGTTAGAAGAGATTAGGAAGGAATATTTTCAAAAGTTGGAAGAACATCATGTTCAAATGAAGAATACATTTGACAGAAAATATGTCACAAGAGTCTTTCAAGAAGGTGATTTAGTTCTGAAATGGGATGAGATGAAGAGCAGGCCTGGTAAGCATTCAAAATTTGATGCTATTTGGGATGGTCCATTTGTGATTATAGGATGCAAGGCCAATAACACTTTTCAACTCTCAAATATGGAGGGAGAAGAATTGCCAATCCCAATTAATGGGATCCACCTCAAGTGTTGCTTTTGAGGTTTGTTGGTTTGAATAAGTGCTTGGCACATAGTTAGTTTTCTTTGGTTAGTAGCAGTTAGTACTTCTATTCCCACTGGGACCACATCATGAAGATACACACCATGCATAATCAAAAACCCATTGGGGTTCCTTAATAATGTAATCATGGTGGAAAGAGAAGTTTTTTTTCAGATAGTTTGCTTTGTAGTTTCAAAGGCAGAATGAACAAAAATAGCAAGGTCAATCACATGATACATGCATGAACACCATACCTATCATATGGGGCATGGGTAATTTCCGCTGCCTCATATCATACGCATCATTCCCATACCTATACCATATCACTGAGATTATTGTTCAAGCTCATTCTGCCTTTGGTTTAGTTGTACCTATTTTTGGATAGCATTTACCATTATCTGAATTATGTCCATCATATGATACATGGAAAAATTCCACTGTATCACATCATAAATATATGTTCAGATAGCAATATCGAAGTGGAGGGTGTTGTTCATTAACAATTTTGCTTTCTCTAAGTGTTGATCAGCACAAGTTCAGTTTTAGTTCAGTTTTTTAGTTTTCAGTTGGTTGTCAGTTTGAGAAGTTCAATTGTTCCTAAAAGTTGAAGACTTTGTGCCCAATGGATAAGAAAAAGGCAACTGGTCTATTTTTGTTCAGCAGGAAAACACCCCTAAGAGGTCGCTAGAAAATGTTATCATTTTAGTTGCACCCTAAATTGACAAGTTGGTTGTTATCTTACATTGTTATGGATTTGATAAGTTGTTGTCCTAAGTATGGAATTTGCTTGAAAAACATCTGAGAAAGTATGCATGCAATATAGCAACTACAGACAGGAGAAAGGACTTGCATAAAGGTACATCCTTTCAATCTTTGTAGTTGCATTGAAGATAAATATCTTATTATTGCATTCATAATCAACACTTATGTTGTTCTCTAAGTATTGATCTGATTTTAAACTTTCAAATTCAGAGAATTGATCATTACATTTGAACATTTTAAATGAATACAATCAGCAATTATTCCTTTATAGGATTACATCTTTCAGTTGGAAAGCATTGAGAAAATATGTAGTACTAAAAGTAAAAAGAAGCATGAAGTAAGGGTCCCATACATTGCCTTGTCATATGGTTATTTTCATCTGGTCTTCTGCATCTTGGGGTTGAGCAGTGATGTAATTCGGGTCATCATGGCTTCTATCTTGTCTCATCCTAAGTTTTTTGTATTCTACCTGCATCATGAGAGAAAAAATGGTGTTAGATCCAAGATTGGATCTAAACAATGCATAAATCCCTAAGAACAACATGCTGCAATCAACACTTTTAGAATTGCATATCTACTAAGTAAATATCAAATGCAATAACAAGGTATACATCTACAATAACTAAACTAAGTATCAAAAGGACATAGTTTTATGAAACTTTTTACTACATGTAGTTGTTATCCTGCATTAGAAAGAGATTATTAATAAATAAGAAGAGCAATCCCTATGTGAGGTCAATAAGTCCAATTAGTGAACCCACATTCATACATAAATATTATCCCACATAACATTTACATACAAACATGAATTCACTGATTGAATCCATCAATCTAACATAGGGACTCAAGACTGGTTGTATACAAGTGAGAGGTCCACAAATTCTCAAGTATGTTATGCAAAAGGGAAAATGGGACAAAATAGAGTGATAACAATGTTGTTATAAAAGGTACATGTGAAATGAAATGATGCAGAGTGTTCCTAAATAAAGGATGTGGCAGAAAACAAAGAAGTAGATTTGCAAGAGAATGAGGTAACACTGTACCCTTTTAGTATACAAAGCATGCATGAGATACCATACAAATGTTGTTTTGAAATAATGCATTAAGATAATTCAGGACAAAATAGAGGACATTAAATGTTGCTACAGACTAGAGTGCATATGTGAAAGATCTAACTATATTGCTATTAGAGATGGAAAAACATATACACATATTTCAATAATCAATTAACACCACATAAGTACTTCAGCTCATTACTATTCTGAGTATTACCATTTTGAATGAAAGCTATGAGAAAGAAAGTAATGATATCCACTTTATAACAGTAGGCATACATAGGATGAAATATTAGTGTTGCTATTATGATAGATGTATATGCTAAAAAGACATATAGTACAATAAGTTCACAAGAAGGAAGAAGACAGAAAAGGAAATCATTTTTTTTAATACTAATATTGTTTGCTTCATGTGTAGATTGAAGACTAACTATAACATGTAATCATTACAATGTATGCAGGAAAGGTATATGTTTGGGAGTCTTTATGTCAGGAATGTGACCCATGGGAGTCACGAGCCCATACTCGAACCCCATAGTCATTTTTTGCAGATAGAGAATGGTTTTATTTGAAAGATCATTTACAGCATAAAAAGGCAAACATGGTGTATAAAAGTTGATTCCTTTCTGACATAATAACTCACTGTTATTTAGAAGTGACAGCCTACAGCAGATTTATTGTTATTCAGTTCATATATTTCCATACAGCAAGTAGTGTGTCTATTAAAGAAATAAATATTCAGATAAATCAAAACAGGGAAGTGTTGTAAGTTAAGGCATATAATATAATATTTTAAAGAACAGAAATGTGAAAATTTTCTCAGCAACAGAAAGAGGGCGGTTTTTATAAACATTACGGTCGTGTTGGAGAGGAAAAACATTTTATGTTTTACATGATAAATGTGGAGTTCTGTTTCAAACAGTCAGGGAACATGTTCTAATGACAGCACTGTTATATATAAGGAGGATAGCAAATGAAGTAATGACATCGACATCATGCAAAAGCAGGGAAGGCCAAGTTCTTTTTATACATAATGGTTCACTATTATTCAAAAGTGACAGCATACACTATAGCAGTAATATCAACCTGATGTAAGCTACAAACAAAAAGATGGGGTTCACTTCTCAATTTCAACAAACAGTTCTTGCAATTGGTCTCATTATTAAAATGCATATTCATCAATAAAATCGGTTACAACAGCAAGTTCATCTGTAAAGAACCACACACAGTCACGTCATAAACAATGGAGGGCTCGACATAGGCATTCAATCATGAAAGATGGATGCAAATTCTTCATTTATAAACTCAAAAGTTGCAGCCAAGGACACATCATTAATGGAATGCATAGAGGCTGATTCTCTGAAGGAAAAACACAGCATGCATGGCAAGGATAATAGAATAAAAGCTAAAGCCTGTAACTTAATTTTTTATTTTTAACCATGTAATGCAACAGCAGTTAAAGAGAAGACAATACAAAGAAAAAATAACTTATCTGGGAAACCCAAAGCACAGCCGTAATAAATAATGAAGAGCTTGAGTTTGACAAAAATTGCATGCAAAAATGTCATACCTTATGGCATGAAACACCCATTTCCATATTATCCCGAGTTCAACAGGAACATGCAGAAATAAAAGTGCCATATATTATGGTAGATTCAAGAACAGTTGAAACTCACGAGTGGAGACTTTAGTGAAGAGGTTGAGTTCATATAAGTTCCAAAAATTCCATATCTTATGGCATTAAACCCCAAACTTCAGTAAGAACCCACGGCATATAGAAGATCCCAGCTCTCTACAAATTCAACAAAAAGCAAGCCCGAGTTCAACAGGACATGCATGCAAAATTCCATTGTTTATGGCATGAAGACTTCAAGTTTCAAACCATGGTGGAGACTATTAGAAAAGTCCAAATTCTTACAAAGATACATGTAAAAACACCATGTATGATGGCAGGAAAGGAGTTGACTCTAAGTGAGAAATCCGCAGGATAAACAAGCGCCAAGCTCTCCATTTTTTTTTTTTTAACTGCTAACTCCAGATTATCACAGAATACCAGTAACACCCATCTCTAGATTAGCCAAGCATATATGGATTCAAGCAAAGAAACAATAAAGAGATCAATTTCCATGCACTATAACAGCAGATAAAAATGGTGAACTCCATGTTCAATGGCGGCAGAAGAAGCTGAGAAACCCTAATAAGTTTTCCTCAAAACTAAATGCAAATGAGATACAAAACAATACCTATGCCAAAATTGATAGGATTTGGAATCCATAGTACAGAAGGATTTAATGCCATGACAAAGAGAGTTAATATTTCACATTGAACATTGGGCATGTCGACTTTACTAAAGTTAGAGTTTACTTAGGCATGGGATAGGGTATCGAGTTTGGTTAAGATTTATCACTCATGCTATGAGTTGGGGTTTTAGGTTATGGGATTAGGTTATATGATTTTTTTTAGGGTTTTGAGTAGATTTTATTAATGTAAATATATAGTATGTAAAATATATAAATCAAAAAGTATCAACATTAGGAGACCTAAAGTTTAGGGCTAGTTTCATTTTCGAAATTAGCCTTAAGGGCTTAATTTTTGGCATTACCTATGACTTAAAAATAGGGATTCTAAAATCATGGAGAGATTTTTGTTGGAGCTATATTTGTGGGCATCAATTTGGGACTAAAATTAAGGGGTATCTATCTATTTTAGAGGCACTTTTTAGGGGGATTTCTCATTTTTGAGGTTAGCCTTGGAGGCTATATATTCGAACTTCTTATTCATTGTAAGGGGTCCAAAATTTGGGGATTTTGAGGT
Source organism: Thuja plicata (assembly GCA_018584345.1). NCBI lineage: Eukaryota > Viridiplantae > Streptophyta > Pinopsida > Cupressales > Cupressaceae > Thuja > Thuja plicata. Next base: position 429,954 of record MU217964.1, on the reverse strand, counting down.
ATTAAGTGAACACATTGTTCCTTTGCCCATTTTCTTTACATTTTGTAACCATTTTTCATATTTTGGAGATAATAAAGCTGGTTTTACCATTCACATATATTTTCTGAGTTAATTGCATCTATCCTTTTCAAGTTTTCTGCAATTAAGTGTTTATCCATTTTTAAGCACAAATTAGTGAATTGTTACAAATTCCTATTCTAGGTTTAAAGAATTGACCTTTTGCATAAAGTTAATTGTTTTTTGGTTGAATTCCTATTATTAGTGGTACCCAACCCAATAAGGAATTGTAAACCACCCTAGGTTTTGAGAAGTGAAATCATTTGCAAAGCTTAGTAATGTATGGTTGGTAGGTATAGTTTTGTGATTCTGATAAGTCTAGATTCATCTATTTTGGTGTATCACCTTTTTTAGGTAGGTTTCATTTTCAGTTATCCCTCTCCCTTTTCCCAAAACCATAAAATTCAGCATTAGGTGATATCCTAAATCTAATAGGTACCGGCCTAGAATCTGGAGATTCGTTCTCTAATCCACCTAGGAGAATGTTTCCATGTTTCAAAAGGATGGCTAGATTCTGCATCCATCTATAGGCGCAATCCTAATTGACAACAAGAAGGACTTACATTTATGAAGAGGATGAAGAAGATACAAATATGTCATTCTTAGGGAAAGCCTTCCATCAAACGGAGACTAATATACCAAAAAGAACCATATCATATGTCACTCAAGACACCAAGGGTCATTGGAAGACATGGGTGGAAGTTCCCTCTACTAGCTCATCTCAAGCATAGATAACCCTAGAATATTATACACTTGAAGAGGTAGATCTGGGAGAACCAACAAAAGAAGGAAGTAAGACCCTAGAAAATTTAGCCCTCAAACATGCTCTAGGTTCATGAGAAAAGATGAAGAAACTATCAAGTCCTTAACAGAGAAGAATGAGGTTTTGAAGAAATTCATCCATAAGATGGTGGGTCCCATTGACCCAAATTTCCTAGAGGCCTCGTTACAGGTCATACTAGAGAAGAAAGCTACTATGGACTTGCCAGCAGGGGTGACCCATTCTTTCATTTAGGCAAGTGTTGATTAGAAGAATGATTTTGAACAATGGGGAGAGAAGGTGATTAGGGATATCTTCTAGAAATTCAGGGTTATCCTAAAGGAAGCCACCCATTTGGTGGATATTGTGGAAGGAGATGGAGAGTTAGATTCTAGATTGGCCCAATAGAAACCAGCTTTACTAGATCTCAAGATAATCAGGAAACAGCGCTTGTGGATTCTAGTCAAGATATATGAAGGGGAAGATATAGATAACTTTAGTACCTGGACCAAGAGTATATAAAACTCCACAAAATTCCATGAGAAATGTTTGGAGAAGGTGCATCAAAAGAATAAGGAGATCATGGAATGAGTAGAAGAAATAGAGAACTTTTTCGCAGGTATTGACATAGAGTTATACCGAGATGAGGAAAGGCAACTTCTATGCCCAACCAAAGAGGTGATACAACAACTCAAAGGTATTCTGGCAGGAGTTAGCACCAAAGAGGACCTACACCAACTTTTCTAGTTCAAGGAGGATATGCAAAGGATCTCTGAACATGAAGAAGAGTTCAAGTTCTTTTCTTCTCAACTGACCATCTTCAGAGAGAAGAAAGAATGACACATTGCTAAAGTGAAAGGCAAGAAGTGAAATATGAGGAAGTACAGGAAATAGTGCAGAGGTTGCGATCTACTCATCCAGAGGTGTTCCAAAATTGATTTGTTTAGTTTAGAATTAGCCATTTTTGAGAAGTGAATCCTCACATACTTATCCATTTTCCAAAGGCTAGTTTTTTGGCCTTCCGGCCTTCAAAAATCCAAAATTTTGGAAGTCACAAATTTTGGTTCCATAATTAGTCAAATTTTGCACTTGGAAAATTTTGGGGAAAAGGTCGGGGTCCAAATTCTGAGCCATTTCAGCGTGATCACTTTTTTGCATGAAAATAGAACTTCAGATCAAATGGATGTGCAAATGGAGTTCATTTTGCAATGATTTTAGGCTTTCTATCAGTTCCCACCTCAAAGAGAACCCCAAATGAAGATTCCAAGGGAGAACTCAGAGATCAAGAAGAAGACTTCAGTTAAAAACAAAGGAACTCTAGCTCATCTCTTTCTTCTTTCTTAATGATTTTGACCCTTTTTCATGGGCAAGCTTATTGTAAACAAATCAAGAATCCATGCAAGTAGTTTAGTATCAGTTTAGTAGTAGCTTTCTTTAGCAAGCTTTAGTTTTTGTTTATTTTTATTATTTTTAGAGTCTCTGATGCCCTAAGTTTCAGGGTTTAGAGTTTGTAGATCAGAACTCTATATATTGTAAGAAAAAACAATGTATTAGGGTCGGATTCTTGATGCAATAAAGATCTACAATTGGTGCTTCATTCATGGTGTGATTTTTTTCTGCTATCTATGGTAAATTAATGAATGTGTGTTTGCTTACTCATTATTTTCAAAGATCCAATTGTGTTTGTTGTTTCTCGAATCTGCGATTCTTTAAATTGGAGTTTGTTGTTGTTTATCTACCTTGTTGTGACAAATGTATGGGAAATATCATCTTTGGTTTCAACGATAAATCTATCTCGTGTGTGTTTATATCTTGGTGACTTCACGATTTGATAGATTTTGAAAATATTGCATGCGTAAAATACATTTTATCTCCAAATGATTGCATCCATTGGGTATATAATTGCAATGTGGTCTAATTTTTATCTAGTGGGTTTCTCCAAATCTCTCCATCATTCAAATTTGCAAGGAAGGAATAACAATGGTTTATGTTCGTTAGGATTTCATTCTCAACAATTTATTTTATTCTTGTTACCCCACTCTTTTAAATTATGTCATAAATCTGAAAGCAATTAGAATCATCTTTAGTTTAAACATAAATTTGCATCATTAGTAAATTACATTTATTGGTAAATCGGAAATACAAAAAAAAGATACTAAATCTATTGTGCAGTTTGACATCTTGAAAGTACTAGCAAATACCTCCATGTGAACATTGACATTTATCTCCAACTGAGTTACCAAGAAGCTTGTACCATGACCATGGAGAACCTTTGGAATAACTTTTTTATTCTTTCAAGAGACAAAATCATATCTCGAGATCCTAGCAATTGGATTGTGTAAAAACAATGCTCAACAGAAGTGGCGCTAGAAGGAGGGACAAAAGAATGGAAAGATGGATAACATCAGGTCTTTCTCTCCATAATGGTTCGAGCGAGTAATTAGATCATCTCCAAAAATAGGTGAGTTCCTTGAACTCACTCACCACTATAGAGCTCATAGCAACAAAGGAAAGACAAGAGATAACCCCTCTCACCATCCTACCAAGTCTCAGAATCCACTTGGACATCAATCACACATTGTTGTCCCAACTATCCTTACAACCGCAAACCAAAATCAAAAATTACAAAATCATAATTTGCAACAACCTCATCTTATGGATTTCTTCTCTAATGCACAAAGCTCGCCACTAAACTTTATTGGGAAGCTTCATGAATTACCCAAACATCCAGAGAATTTTTGTGCAAATTTTATATATGGAGAATCGAGGACAATAGAAGATCATTTATGTGCGTTCAAAGAAATTTGTAACTGTAAGGAGATTTCCCAGCAAGATTTTGTCTTCCTCCTATTCTCATACATGTTGGGGGAGTTTTTATACAAATGGTACCTAAACTTACCATGGGGATCTATCTCTGCATGGCCTGAATTTGAAACCAAAATTATTAACCAATTTAAGTTGTATGTAGACCCTGCTACAATGCATCACCAGTTCATAACAATGAGAAAAGATCCCAAGGAGCCCATTTCCAAGTTCAATCATCATTTCCACAAGATGCATCAAAAATTGGAAGCTCCTTACACTACACCAGAGGTGGCCATCATACAAGTTTACCTTAAAGCCCTGGACCCCATCACTTCAATTTTTCTAAGAAGACTTCCCCCCATGGATAGAGACACAATGGAAAAAGTATACAATGATGTCATAATATTAACACAACAAATGGACCCACAAGAAGGTAGATTTTGGTTCATGCCTACTATTAGCAACATCATTGCTCTACATCCATTTTTTGGCAAGCAGTCAAACTTTGGCCACCCACATGCCTTTGTTAAACTCAATTCTGGCACAACCATTTGCAAACCCACCACCTCCCATAACTTATCCCAATTATGAGGCTTATAAGACAGCATTTTTGGAGCAAAGGTTTGTGACCCAAATTGAACTTGATAATCACCTGGCATCTGATTTTGATTTCATGAAGAAAACCTTATCCCAAATCACAAATGAGCTCACCAGGATGAACTTGAGTCCCTCACAAAACCAAAGTGGATACCAAAGGGTGCCTGTTGGTCCAAATGCTTACCCCCATAATCAGAATCAGAGTTTCAATGCCTACAACAATAACAACAATTCATAGGATAATCCATTTGGGTAGAAAAGATACAATAGACCATAGAACACTTGACCAAACAATGGTAGCATACCTACAGATAATTCTAATACTTGTGAGGCCACGGAGGTCAATTTTTTCGGGTCTCCAAATCCACGCCAAGGCAATGATAGATATGGAAGCAACCCCTATAATTAATATCCTCTAAATCCAGAGGAGCCACCAGTTTAGTTTGACACCATGATGTTTGACTCCTATGAGTCTAGAAATGGAGAAATTTTGGACACATATACTGGAGAAGAAGAGTTCATGTTCTCATTCTAGAAGGAGAATGAGCCTGAATATTTTGAAGTTCACGCCTTCCAAAATGATCATCAGAACTCATATAACTTACAAAGTAGAAAGAAACCTCTAACTAATGGTATACCTCTGGGTAAGCAACCAAAACCACCAGATCCATGGGAAAGCAAAAACCATATGCCACCTAGAGGTGTGAGTGCTCCCAAATCATCTCAACCAAACACGTTTGTTGGTTACAGAAGTTCAGCTTGGTCAAATGGTAAAAATAGTGCAGTTGAAGAATTGAAGAAAACAAAGGCAAGCATATCTATGTTCAAAATGCTTCAAGACTTCCCTTCTCAGAGGGAAGCACTCCTAAAATCCTTGGACCATTCCAAAAAAGTTACAATGGCCAACAGTGTGAAGACCACCACCTCCAATGTCAACACTTCTGAAGCTTTCCCAGCAATGTTCAAAGACAAGATAGAAGTACCACCATTCCTACTCACTCTATGAATATTCAGGAAAAACTTACACAATTGCCTAATTGATTCTGGAGCTTCATGTAACATCATTCCCTTATCCATCTATCAAAAAATAGGGATGGTTCTGCAAACAACAAACAGAGTAGTGATTCAGCTCGACAAAATAGAAGTCAAGGTAATTGGTGTACTTAAGGATGTGCACATCCAACTGGTTTCTGACCCAAGGATATAAGAATACATTGATATACACATAGTGGATATCCCTAAGACTTATGGGATGTTACTGAGTCGAGAATGGACCAAATGTTTTAAAGGATGGTTGTCCACTGATTTCACCCAGTTGTGGCTACCGTGGAAGGGACTAAACAATCAGATCAAGATTGATGTTGAACCCAAATTAAAAATGAAGATCACGGACTATAATTCTCTGAATGAAGTTCTTTTCACATAGAATGACCTAGGCACCTACCGGATGCATGAAATTCTCATGTTCCCAATCAAATAAGTTGAGGAAAAATACTATAGTCCCGTACAAGGCCTACTAGAGTTCAACATCAATGATGACATCTTTCAAGCATTTATCAACAGCATGACAAAAATCCTATAGCACCTAGGGAGGGATGCGGACCCTAACATCCTCCTATTACTAGGGTACTTTCAGTTGCACCAATTCATTTAGAATTCACATTCCCTAGTTGCTAGGATGTGATGTCACGAGTGTTAACTAAAATCTCCCTACCAATTGGAGTCCTAGAGAGGATTGAGATAGAAGAGGAAAGCCTTGAGGTGGAAAGTGAAAGTGACACCATGCCAAAGATAGATGGCCCTATTAACCTAGACATTCCAACCCAAAGTCAAGGTAGTGGGTTAGAATTAGATAAAAAAATCCCTACCTTGAACGTATTTAGTGAATGGAGCACTTCATATGATGGCACATGTCCACCCTATAGAGATCTATAGGAAGATAAAGATGGTAAAAGTGTTGAATTCCTAAACCTTGAAAGTATTCAAGGGTTAAGGAAAGAAGAGTTAAATTCCTCAGATAGTGAAGGAGGAGAGAAGAGGAAGCTCAAAATAAGGGGATTCTCAGTGAATGCCCCATCCAAGTTAAACCCCACAAAATAGTACCAAATATGGAAATTACCTATAATGGGTCTAAGTGTAAACAAGGAGCAGGTGTGGGGATCGAACTATAAATCCAAGAGGTAAGTCTTTCTATGTTACTTATAGGTTACAATTTCTATGCACTAACAATGTTATAGAATACAAAGAGTTGGTTTGTGGACTCCTCCTAGCTCATGAGAAGGGAATAAAAGCCTTGACAGTAGAAGGATACTCGCAACTGATCATCAAAAAAATCCGCAGTCAATATTCTTACAATGATAAGAGACTCTCAGCCTACTAAAATAGGGCATGGGACTTGATCAAATACTTTGAAGCATTCAACATCAAATCCATCCCATGAAGGAAAAATGTCATTGTCAATGCCCTATTTGTATCTTCCAGTTCATTACACCCAATGGAGAAATCTAAACTGAAGAAGTTCTCAGTTGAACTCATTGCAGCTCTAGCCATCCTAAATAACATTACCAATTTCCAAGTCTTTCAAGATGACTAGCACATCCTTGAGTTCATCATGTGCGCAGGTGTGTTCAAAAACAAGTTTATAGATGAAGGGAAGGAAGAGGTAGAAGAAGAAGTTAACCTAGAGGACCTGAACGATCAAGGCATCATAAACCTAAGGACCAATTCCATACCAAAAGGAATGGTGGAACTCGAAAGAATTTTTGACAGTGATGGGACTGCTATAAGAAGATGCCAAACATACCACCTGATGGTAAAGAATATGAAACATACAACCTTGGCACCAAAGATGAGCCAAGAGAGATCCACATCAGGAGAGATGGTCCAAATCCTTATGGAATATCAAGATGTCATATCTTGGAGTCATGAGGAATTGAAAACATGTGACACCTCAGTCATAGTGTACAATATTCTACTAAAACGGGACTCCAAACCATTCCAACAATGTTAATGTCCCATGAACCCTACTATGGATCCCCTAATACAAAAGGAAGTCTAGAAGCTATTGGATGCAAGGATCATATTCTCAATTTGACACTCTACATGGGTAGAAAACTTAGTACCCAAGAGAAAGAAGACCGGTGAGATCAGATTGTGCGTGGATTTCCAAAATATAAACAAAGCCTCTAAGAAAGATAACTACCCACTCCCTTCTCTCGATGAAGTACTAAAAGTAGTAAATGGTTCCCAAATGATATCCTTCCTAGATGGTTATTCAGGGTACAATCAAGTAATGGTACAAGAGGAAGATAGATTAAAGACGGCATTCACCACCAAATGGGGAACATTCTCGTATCGACAGATGCCCTTTGGTTTAATAAATGCCAGAGCTACTTTCCAGAGAGTCGTGGACACTGCTTTCAAGGGACTAGTTGGAAAATTTATCATAATCTATATGGATGATCTAACATTTTTTTCAAAAAAGTGAACCGATCATAGAAGCAATTTAAGAAGAGTCCTCCAAAGATGCAGGAAGTACGAGATTTCCCACAATCCTAAGAAATGTGTATTTGGGGTCATAGAAGGCAATTTTCTTGGGATCATAATTTCATAAATAGGAATAGTAGTTGACCCCAAATGATTCCAATCCATTCTCAAGCTAGCGTCACCTCACAGCCACAAAGAGTTGAAAGCTTTCTTTGGGAAGATTAACTTCATAAGGAAGTTGCTCAGCGGTTTTGTCGAGATAGTAAAGCCACTCAACGACATGTTTAAGAAAGATGCTAAAATTGAGTGGAATCCCCCAGTAAGAAATTCATTTGAAGATATCAAGAATGAAATCTCTAAAACCCCTATTCTTATCAGTTTAGATTACACTATCCCCTTCAAGGTATATTATTTCACGTTAGAACGCTCCTGCGCAGGCATCCTCACGCAAAAGAAAGATGGGGAGAATGAGAGACCAATAGCCTTCATGAGTTGACCCCTTAAGACTGTTGAATTCAGGTACCCAAACCTAGACAAGCAATATTTTTATTTAGTCAAAATGGTGAAGAAATTTTGGCACTACATCCTGAAGAGAAAATTCTTCAGGATAGTTTCTGATGCGGCTGTGAAGTCTTTGTTGATGCAGAATGAGCTAGGAGAGTGAAGGGGGAAATGGATGGAGATCCTACAATAATTTGACCTCAAGATCCAACAAATGAAATAAGTAAGAGCCCAAGGCCTAAAAAAGTTGATCTCAGAAGTAGAAGAGGGTCTAATATGCCAATCTTACGTCGATCAGGGTGTGATCACAGATATATGGTATAAAGATATAGTCTACTACCTATTATAGAACCACTTCCTAGAGGGGATGAATAGCTCACAGAGAAGGGATTTGATAATCAAAATTAACTCCTACATTTTGAAGAATGGTCAGCTATATAAACACAATTATGAGGGTTTGTACCTGAGGTGACTAGACAAGATCAAAGAAAACATGTATGATCATGGCACACCTACCACATGAGTGCAACTCGAGAGAAAATTTTGGTGACGCCCTTACAACCAATATACAAGGTATGTTTGTTTTCCCAGTGGGGATTGGATTTTTTTGTAATGATTAACCCCCCTTCATCTGCAAGTAACAAGTTCATCCTAATGGCTACTGATTATTGCACGTGTTGGACGGAGGCCCAGGCACTAAAGAATTGCACCATGGAAGTGGTAACTAGGTTCTTAAAGGAGCACATCATAACTAGGTTTGGGATGTCGTTCTATCTTGTATGTGACAATGCCCCCTCCTTTTCCTCTACCTTACTCATGCAATGGGCCTTTGAAAATAAGGTAATCCTCAAATTTTCTTCTAATTATTACCCACAAGGCAATGGCATAGCGGAGTCCACAAACAACAGCCTGACAACAGTGATTAAACATCTCCTCAATGACAATCCTTGGGATTGGCACACACAAATGAAATACACTTTTTGGACTGACTAAGTGAGGATTAAGAATTCCTTGGGAACATCCCCATACCAATTGGTCTATGGCTTGCAACGGGTCTTCCCTATGAACTTGAAAATCCCAATCTTGATATTTATGGACCAATATGTGGGAGGCAAAGATCGAGTGTAGGTTCAACTCATGAACCTCCTCAACTTGGAGGAGAAAAGAACTTTGGCCCTGGAGGATGTGCCAAAGAACCAATCCATTGTCAAATATTGGTTTGATAAGAGAGCCACCATTAAATCTTTTAGGATCTCTAACCTTATCCTCATGTGAGACAAGGCAAGAGAAAAGTTAGGCAGCCACACCAAATTTCAAAAATTGTGGACAGGCCCCTATCAAATATCAGAGATCTTGGGGGAAAACACTTTCAAGATCAGTGCTTTAGATGGAGATTTGATCCTATTTCTAGTCAATGGGAAATTCCTTAAACACTATTTTGGATCCTAACTGGGACTGCCTTTTGTCCCTTGTATCATAGTAATGTTTATTTTGTTTTCTCCTTTTCTTTCTTTCATTTTCCCACTGTCAGTCTTTTTCTTCTATCTGTGGTTGTTCCCCTCCTTTATTTGAGGCTCGTTGCTTCCTTTTTTCTTTGGTTCAGTGTGTCTTAGAATCATTCTGAGTGGTCCTTAAATTGGAGAAGAGGTATTTCTTGGTCAAATTATCCAAAGAAACATACAGTGTAGAGAACGTTCCAAAATTCAAAAGTGACAATATCTTCCATTGACAATCAGAAAGATGTTTGATTCTTGATCGTCCCAATCACAAAGCACACTAAGAAATGGTACCCAAGAGCATTGTTTTCTCAAGCATTTATGAGTTGGTACCAGCACTAGTACATTGATTTGGGTACCCACCGATCACAAAACCCAAATCTAGTGAATGCAAAAGCAGGAGGAAAGGGACAATAACTAAAGATGAAAGAAACAAGTGAACCAAAAAAAGGCCTGAAAGGCAATTACAATCATAAAATTTGAGTAGCATAGCCTAATCATTTCTTAGATTTATCAAAGAATATAGGATGTACATGAATATATAACTATATAAATCAAGGATCTTTATATGGCTCTTGCAAGGAAATAAGAGATTGTTTCAAAGAAAATAACTCTCCTACATAGCTCCAACTCTAGCAAACTGGATAGACAAGGGTGACTATAACAACCTCTATTGGGGCTATGGATGCCTAGATGGTAGTAGAGAAAGGTTAGATTTTGGACTTGGGGAAAACTTTTTTAGGGCTATGGACACCTCGCTGGCAGAAAATCTCTTTTCGAGAAGCCCTAGTCTACGTGGTGAAGGTTCAGAATAGCAGACAAACATTCTGGTCATTGCAATCAAAGGTAGGTAAATAAACACACATGATCACACACTATGAGACAAGAAGGAAACTTCAAACTGAGAAGTCATTGAAATATAGTCAACATGAGTAGCTCTTGTTTTTCTTTCAGCTGCAAAGCTAGAATCCAGAAGGGTCTTGATGATAAAGAAATGTCTCGATCATTCCTCCTTTGTCGGGGCTATTTTTGTGGGTCCACAACACACACCCCATTTTTTGGTCCTTTGACCATGGGAGCCCCCCTTTTCTTCTTGTTTTTTGGTCCACCCATCCCCCTATTCCTTGAAATATGATTTTTGAGGGGGTCATTAAGGAGCAAGGGTGCTTTTCAGCCATTTCACACTTTGGGTGTTTCAGACATCTAGAGGTCCTCCAACCTTTGAAAATCCAAAATATCAAAAGGATGAAAGGTCGAGCCCACACATTTTAGTGTTTTGGTCTTCAAAATGTGAAAGGGAGGAGGCCACTAGACTTCATATTTTTGGCCTCTAAAACCCCGAAGTAGGTGACATCACCCCGCAGGCTATAAAAGTGGTCTGAGCACTTTTTTACTCACTTTTTATTTTTCATCTGCATTTTTTTTTTAGAGCTCCTCGCGCGCTTGTCATTTTTCTTCCTTGCCTCCTCAGCGTTCATTTTTAGTGGATTATTTTCACACCCAACATCTTTCTCATTTGCCCCTTTCCTCGCACCTTTACAGGTAGGGCTCTATCATTTTTCTTCCCTTCTTCGTTCTAGTCTTGGGTTAGGTTTAGTTTTTTGTTTGTTTGTTTTTTTTTGTTCATTGTATGTTGTTGTCGGATACCTTTTCCCCCTCCTAGGTATCTAGCGTTCGCACCCTTGGACCTCTAGTTGGGTTGAGGCCTCTCTTGTTTTGTTGGTGTTTTTTGCATTTTGTTTTAGGGTTTATTTTTTTGCGTTGTGGCCTAGTCACAATTTTTCGGCCTTCAAAAGGCTGAAAACAGCTCCCTCGCCAGAGATTTTTTCTAAGTGTAGTTTTGCACTTTTTTGACATTCAGCATTTTGCACAATTGAACTCATCCAAAACATAGAAACATAGAAACCCTGGAGATAAGGTTGCCCCTCCCATAAGCTTCATCATTTTGGAATCTAAAACTTTCTTCGGACCTTCACACACTGAAAGGCCAAATGTGTTTCATCATCCCCCTGAGTCTTTTCAAGATTTTGGGTTTTTGCACCCCAAATTTTAGCATAGTTTTCACACTTCACAAGTCCAAAAAACTTGCTTCTCTATAGCCTCATCCTTCAAATTTTGGCCTTTCACACCCCTAACTTGTCTTCAGAGTCCCAACGTTCGAAACACTAAAAGAGCAATAAATTTCATTTCTGGATACTTAAAGATCCATCTACTTCTGAATTTCTTAGTTGTAGTTTTTGTTTCTTCCTTATTTAAGTTGTTTCTTCAATAAAAATACTAATATTTGTATGTTTCCTTGCAGGAATTCCTGAAAAGAGGATAGCATCACCAATGAAGTACTTGTTTAAAGGGTATCATCCCCCTTCAAAGATTGGGAACAAGCACTAGGAAATCACTAATACGGACATCGAGAATGTGGACTGGGATGAATTTTGGGTAAGATGTTCCCAACCAGTAGGTAGATCTGAATACTGCACCTCCTTGGTCTTATCAAGCCTAGTCAATGCAATAGCACACCTGGTGTCGGTCCTATCCTTCGAGCTCATCATGACATTAGCCAACCACCACACCCCAGATGAGAAGTGGTTAAAAACACAGATGGGGAGGTGGTTCTTGACCTTAGGCAAGACAAGATCAAAGATGGATTCCATCTTCATAAGGGTGTGGATAAGTTCTATGACTTCTCCAAAGGAAAGGGCTTGAGATGGTTTAGAAACAAGACTCAAGAGGCCTATGAAAATTTCAATCAGGAATACCTCCTACAGCCTCTCCCAAAGAACAAGCTAGATAAAATAGACCTAAGAAAGGGGTACTTGAGGGATGACATCCAAGAGGTATTCACATTGATAAGCCAAGTATATGGATTACCTCAGTTCATCCAACTCGAGAGATGGATGATCCTACTGATAGAGAAGATAAGGAACCGCAAGGCTAGATTTGATTGGGCCACCATCCTGAGCGATAAGCTGGATGAACAACTGACTATTGTAAAGCATAAACCCAAGTTTTATATGACCTCATACATAGTGTACCTATTGTCTGTCCAAGAAGACTATCCATGGCTTACAAATTGGGGAACCTTTGGTGAACCAAATGCATGGCCCTTCACTATCTATCCACAACTAATAAGAATAACTGACATTCCTGAAAAATAGCCCAGATTATAGAGTAGTGAATGATAAATTCATCTTCGCATTTATTAGGTCCATAGAAGGGGACTATGCGAAGAGATTATCAAAGGAGGCTACTGCTAGAATAAGTGTTGTAGGGGCATACTATATATAATTCAGAACCTTCACATACATTAGAGTGGAGGGATCCACCCTAAGCCCCAAGAAACTACCCAAGTACCCATATGATTAAGTAAACATTCTATAAATGGATAGGAAGCTCTCAGTTGCATATGAACACATCAAGCATAAGAAAAAACACGGTTGGGATTTCCCAATTTCCATATCCCTACACTCTCTAAGATCTGAAGATCTACAAGTCATTGGACTTTGAGTGGGATGAGTCCCCACTCAAAACATATGCACAAATTTGTGCCAGATTCGACCCCATAGGCATATATAGTCATATCATTGGTAAATTCTACATCCATGAGCCACATATTGAAGATCATTGGATGAATTGTGTGGACGACTATGAGGTGAGAATTAGATATTATTGTAGGGTGTCCCTCGCATTAGCACAAGTGGCCTTAGAGGTCAATATTCCCCGCCAAGGTTTGGGACAAAGATTCAGATAATATGTTGGAGCCTCTCTATAACACTGATAAAATATATAATAGGCCTATCTTGAATCCAGAGATAGACAAAGAATAAAATGACAGCATTAAGTTAAAAGTAAGGCATGTGGTCAGACCAACTATGGCATAGATCAATAAGCATTATCAAATGGATCCTATTTCCGTAAAGGCACAAATGGATCCACCTAGGAAGGTGGACAAGAAACATGGAGAGAGGCTCGAAGTTCCCCAGTTCAAGAAGGCCCCACCCCAAAAGGGGGGAACAGTATATGGGAATGAATGTCTGGTGGAATATGGTTCCAACCCTAGGCACAAGACCCCAAAGACCAAGATGACATGGAAAATAGATCCTTTTTTTGGAGGATCACAGGTCACCTAAGGGGAAGGCCCTTCCACCTCTAACATGTCTCCTCCTACCATTAGAGAAGGGAAGAATATGTACAAGAGAAAAAGAGCTTCTGCCTCTCCCCAATTGGAAACTTTGCAAGAGGAACCATAACTGGAGGATGTACCCTTAGTAAAAAGGACTAGATCTCAGGTAGCCACTCTAAGGAAAAAGGAGATCACAAAGAAGTAGATAGAGGCTCAAAAGGAGAATGACAATCCTTTGTATACTCTTGGCTTAGATGAGTTCCTAATGTCATATTTTGAAGGCCTAGAGCTTTTTGCAGATCCAGGAAAAGATACACTTGACTCCACGGTAGGAATTAACATAGAGGCACAGTCACCCATCCATCCTCAAGTGATATCCACTCCACCTCCATCCCAATTCACAAACCCCACACTAAATGTGCCTCTCATAGGAGTGGATTCTAACACCAATCCAAGGGTAGAAACTCAAGTCATTAACATTTTCTAAAACATAGAAGTGGATAAGATTGCAGAGGAAACTACAGTGCCAACTCCACCACCTCATATTCCTACTCCAACACCCTCTCTCCCAACTCTCATTCCTACTCCACCGCCCTCTATTACCACTCCACCATCTATAGTTCAAATTCCAACTCCACCACCATCTATTCCTCTGCCTTTCTCTAGCATGACTCCCCAGGTATCGGTAAGTACAGAAGCTATACCTCCTCTCAAGGCCACACTAGAAAATATGATAGGTCTTAGTGTATAAGTATCAATTAGTTCCTCTAGGGATGAAGGAAAAGATAAAAATGAACATGATGCTACAAGGGAAGAAGAGAAGGGAGAAGAAGAGAAGGGATAGGAAGAGATACATGAAGGAGAAGTGAATGAGGAAGAAAGGAGGAAAGAGGGTGAACATGAAGAAGAATCAGATAAAGAGGAGAGGGTGACCCCTGGTTCACAATGCTTAGATTCAGCCCTTCACATCACCCCATATGAGCCAGTTACCGCCTTTAGTAAACCCACTTGGTTCACTAAATAGATTCAGCCCTGGAGAAGGACTAACATAGATGAAGAGAATAAAGAAGATATAGGTATATCATTCTTAGGGCAAGCCTTCCATTAAATAGAGACTAATATACTGGCAAGAACCATATCATACGTCACTCAAGACACCAAGGGTCGCTGGAAGGAAGAGGTGACATTTCCCTCTACCAGCACATATCAAGCACAGATAACCCCATAAGATTATACATTTGAAGAAGTATATCTAGGAGAACCAACAAGAGAAGGAAGTAAGATCCTGGTAGCTTTAGGGCTCAAACATGCTCTAGGTTTCATGAGCAAAGCTGAAGAAACTATCAATTCCCTAACATAGCAGAATGAGGCTCTCAAGAAATTCATTCAAAAGATGGTGGGTCCCATTGACCCAAATTTCCTTAAGGCCTCATTATAGGTCATACTAGAGAAGAAATCTACTCTGGACTTGCCAGCAAGGGTAACCCATTCTTTCATTCAGGAAAGTGTTGATTGGAAGAATGATTTTTAACAATGGGAAGAGAAGGTGATTAGGGATATCTTCCGGTCATCTAGGGTTATCCTAAAGGAAGCCACCCATTTTTTGGATCTTATGGAAAGAGATGGAGGGTTAGAATCTAGATTGGCCCAATGGCGATCAGCTTTACAAGATCTCAAGATAATCAGGAAACAACACTTCTGGATTCTGGTCAAGATATATGAAGGGGAAGAGATAGATAAATTTAGTACATGGACCAAGAGTATAGAAAACTCCACAAAATTCCATGAGAAATGTTTGGAGAATGTGCATCAAAAGCATAAGGATATCATGGAATGGGTAGAAGAAATAGAGAAATTTTTTGCAGGTATTGACTTAGAGTTATATCAAGATGAGGAAAGGCAACTTCTATGCCCAACCAAAGAGGTGATACAAAAATTCAAAGGTATTCTGGCAGGAGTTAGCACCAAAGAGGACCTACACCAACTTTTCTACTTCAAGGAGGATACGAAAAGGATCTCTGAACATGAATAAGAGATCAATTTCTTTGCTTCTAAATCGACCATCTTCAGAGAGAAGCAAGAATGACGCATTGCTAAAGTGAAAAGGAAAGAAGTGAACTATGAGGAAGTATAGGAAATAGTGGATAGGTTGCAAGATGCTCATCTAGAGGTGTTCCCAAATTTATTTGTTCAGTCCAGACAGCCATTTTTGGGAAGTGAATTCTCACATACTTAGCCATTTTCCAAAGGCTATTTTTTTGGCCTTTCGACCTTCGAAAGTCTAAAATTTTTGGAGTCCCAAAATTTGGTTCCATACTTAGTCAAATTTGCACTGGAAAATTTTGGGGAAAAGGTCAAGGGCTGGATTTTGGGCCATTTTAGTGTGATCACTTTTTTGTATGAAAATGGAACTTCATATTAGATGGATGTGCAATTGGAGCTCATTTTGCAATGATTTAAGGCTTTCTATCAGTTCCCACGTTGAAGACAACCCCAAATGAAGATTCCAAGGGAGAACTCAGAGATCAAGAAGAAGACTCCAGTTACAAACAAAGGAACTCCATCTCAGCTCTTTCTTCTTTCTTGACAATTTTGACCCTTTTTCATGGGAAATCTGATTGTAAATGGATCAAGGATCCATGCAAGTAGTTTAGTATCAGTTTAGCAGTAGCTTTCTTTAGCAATCTTAGTTTTAGTTTGTTTTCATTATTTTTAGAGTCTCTGATGCCCTAAGTTTTGAGGTTCAGATTTTGTAGATAAAAACTCTATATATTGTAAATAAAAACAATGTATTAGGGTCGTATTCTTGATGCAACAAAGATCTACAATTGGTGCTTCATTCATGGTGTGATTTTTTCTTCTATCTATGAGAAATTAATGAGTGTGTGTTTACTTATTCATTCTTTTCAAAGAGCCAACTATGTTTATTATTTCTTGAATCTATGATTCTTTAAATTTGAGTTTAATGTTGTTTATCTACCTTATTGTGATGAATGTATGAGAAAGATCATCTTCAGGTTTAATGATAAAGTTGTCTTGTGTGTGTGCACATCCTGGTGAATTCACCATTTGATAGATTTTGAAAATCTTGCATGCGTAAAATACATTTTCTCTCCAAACAATTATCCATTGGGTTTATAATTGTGACATGGTCTGATTTATATCTAGTGGGTTTCTCCAAATCTCTCTATCATTCAAATTCACAAGGAGTAACAATGGTTTATGTCTATTAGGGTTTCATTCTTAGAAATTTACTTTAATCTTGATACCCCGTGCTTTTAAATTCTATCAAAAATCTAAAAGAAATTAGAATCATCTTTAGTTTAAACATAAATTTGCGTCATTAATAAATTATGTTTATTGGTAAATTGAAAAATACAAAAAAAAAGGTACTAAAGTTATTATGCAGTTTGACGTCTTGAAAGTACCAGCAAAGGCCTCCTCGTGAACATTCACATTTATCTTCAACTGAGTTACCAAGCAGGTTGTATCATGACCACGGAGAACCTTGGGAAAAACTTTGTTATTCTTTTAAGAGAGGAAATCAAATCTCATGGTCCTAGCAATTGACTTTTTTAAAAATAACACTCAACACCAAGTCTTACTCTTGTTTGTCTCATTGTTCATTCTTGGAATTGTCATCGTTGTTGTCTTAGCCTCTTTGTTTTCTTGTAGGATACTTGTGAGATTGAACACGGCTAGTCTAACATTTGCATTTGACACATCTACAACTCCATCATTAAGAACATTCTTGTTCTTGTTCCACAATTTAGGTTTGTATATGTTGTTATTGGAGGACTTATTCTCTTTGTAAAACATGATTTGTCCTTTCCTAACCATGACATCTTCAGCTTGAATGGCATTTTTAATAATTTTATCAAAGCTTGGAGAATCTTGCATTTGAAGAGAATAATTCATTTTGGGTACCAGGTTTTTTATGAAGATCTCCATCTTTTATGATTCAGGTATTTGGATTGATTATCTCGCAAACATTCTTCTCCACCATTGTAATAAATTGATAAAATATTTGTCAGTTTATTGTTTTGTGTTATATAGGTCAATCATAGTAATAGTGTGTTGTATGTTATATGAGTATTTTTGGAAAAACCTTTGGATAAATTCCTTGAATGTTTGTATTCTTGGTTTTTAATTTGGAGAACCATTCCTTGGTTGGTCCCCTTAAGCTTCCTAAAAACAATCTCATCAAGTACATTGGTTCATGCATGAATTCTATACTTAAGGCACAAAATTACCTCACATGATAATGTGGATCTGTGTCTCCCATGTGTATGTGATATAAAGTTACATGTCCAAATCAATCACTAAAACATGAAAACACAAATATTAGACATTAAATCCAACAAGGGTTAGCATATTCAAATGAAAAATTCAAAAATGTCAAGAACTTTACACCACAACCTCCAATGAGCCAAACAAGTCCACCCAAGCCTTGATGATTTTCTCTTAGAGAGGAATGTGGGTGTTCTCTCCCAACACAATAAACTAAATCCCACAAATTATTGATTGATGACTTAAAAATGCAAGCTAATGGATATGGTGAAGAGCTCATGAACAAGTATGAAGAACTTGTCTCAATCCTTCACCAAGATGATGATGCAAATGCAAAGAAGTAAACTAAGATGTTATGCATGATTCAAGATTCATTTACCATTATTCCTAAGATGTAATATATAAATGGATTCAAACTTGAAATAAACTAGAATGCTAAAATGCTCAAAGAAATCCTAAAATGAAACTAACATGATAAAAATGCAAAAATAATGGATGCTTACCTCTTGGCAAGAGCCTCTATTTATAGATTTTTGGAGGGAAGGGAAGGGCTTGGATGAGGTGGAGCACATGTGGAATCCACCTAGATTCCACATAGAGGACACAAGGGCAAGAGGACAATCCGTGCAAAAATTCAACACAAGCCTTTAAGGTTTGAGTGGCTCAAGGTTTGCTCACACATGTGTGAGAAACTCTTGGGGAATGCAGTGGGGGACAAAAGAGTGGCTACATTAAAGGAAGTTGGTGGCTTCCTTGAAAGGATTTTATCACACATGTGTGAGCATTCCATTAGTGCTAAAAAGGTTAGGAATCACACTTTAAGTGTGATTAGTGTGTGCTTAAGTGAGAGAATAGGTTTATTAAGAGGGATAGGTAGGGTAGGGTAGGAATAGAGTAGGTTTATAGATAGGATTAATAGGTCTTTAGGCTAGGCTTATATTAATGATTCAAATTAGATTTGAATTTAATCTTGGTTTAGAGGAATATTATAAATGTGAGGGAATAAATAAATTAAGATTTATTTAAAAGGGGGTTTAATAGAGAAATGTATATATATAAGATTAAATACATTAAAGGGGGATGGTATTTAAATTAAATTTAAATACTATAGAAGGTGAATCATATTTAATTAAATAGGTAGAAGAATATAATAAATATAATTAATTAATTAAAATTAACCATAATGTTACAGGGATATTAATTAAATTAATATAAGGACGATTTTAGATGTCTACATTTTGCCCCTCTTTCATGCAGCGTTGGAGACAGCATTGCATCAAAGAAAAAAGAAAATAAGATGCCCCAAAGAGAAAATTAATTATGGTGGGAGATGAGATGATGCCCCCTCAAGAAAATAATAGAAAAAATAAATTTTGTGGAATTTTCTCGAAAAAAAGGCAAGAGAGAGGAAGAAGAGAGGAAAGGGGGAAATTAGGAGGTGTAGTGAGATGTTTCCTTGGGGGGGTCGGGGTAGACCTAGTCTAGATCGGGGACATGATGCCCCTATCAGGATGGGGGAATAGTGAATAAATAGGAGCCTCATAATGTGGATTGAAAGAAGACTAAATGAAATTAACAAATGCATCCTAACTACATGATATTTTTGGGATTGTATTGTGTTAATATCGAAGAGCACACCCTAGTTTGATTTTGGAATAGGAGGTATGCACAATGTGTTAGAAAACATGAGTGACATGGTTCCTTTGTGTGGACTAGACTCTCAGAAAAATAAGGTAGATTTATGAGCATAGATGTAGGTCGACAATCATGGTGGAACTAATGCAGTGACACTCATAAGGAAGCCATAGTACACCCAAGTCTTGATTAGGGACTTGGTGGAAGTGCACGAGACCCTGCCCCCAGTGAGGCATACATAACCATAACTGCATGACCAAAACAAATGCACTAAAGTACCCACAAATAGATTATTCTACAAATGACATGTATTCCAATATACACCATCCAAGATACACCAAGATATTGAAGATCGAGGCAATCGTGAGCAGGGTCTACTGAAACATAAAGATAAAATCAACAAAAAGGCATCCTGACCAAACGTTCATTCAGTCCAAAAGTTCTTTCCATGAACAAGTTTTATGTGAGGATTGATGTAAAAGCCGTCATCGAAAGGATGTATCCAAATGCACAAAAGATTGATTGATTGAAATGGGTATTCTTTGGCAATTGCTTGTGAAAAGAATAAAGAAAGGAAATTCAATTTGTCTTCTGATTTGGTGGAAATGTTCGTGGTCACTGTGTCTAGAAAAAGCTCAGTATGATGGGGTGAAGCTCAGTTTGGTAGGATTAGAATGGGTAGAATAGCATGTGATTAGATGGTGAAGGAGGAACATGATTGGATAAAATGAGATTGGAGGGTAAGATGGATTGAATTAGGATGGAAGAAAGATGAATTGATTGTGTTGGATAGGAAGGAAGATAAGAGGAATTAGATAACATGGGATTGGAAGAGAAAATGATTGGATTAGAAGATAAATGAATTAGATAGAAGGGAAGATGAGTGGATTTAATTATAAGATAAGTAGATTAGATAGAAGGGAATATGAATGGATTATATTAGAAGATAAGTATATTAGATAGAAGGTAATATGAATGGATTGGATTAGAAGATAAATGAATTGGATAGAATTGAATATGGGAGATGGATGAAGGATAAGATGGATTAGGACCAATGACAAGGGAGAACCAAAGAATGGTGAAGATATAGAGATGGATTGTAAAGGAGATAGATGAATGGAATGGATGGATAGGTAATATTGAAATGGATGGATACAGATTGTGGGATGAAAGGATGGATATTCAAGAGCTATGTGATAAAGGAGTGAAATTCCCCATAGTAGTAGTAGTAAAATGAAGGATGGAAAGATGGGGAATAAAGGATCCATGAAATGAAAGAATTATATGTAAGGGATGTGAGTGGAGGAAATAAATGGAGTAGGAAACAAGGACTCTATTGAAAAGGGATCCCCCATACAAGAGGTGGGAGGAGGAAGGGTGGAGAGATGGAGGATAGAGGCTATGTGAGATGGATGGATAGTGTATAAATGAGGTGTATGTAGGGGATAAAGACTTGTATTTTCAAAGCATGTATGGATGTTTAAGTGCCTCTATTTGTTTTAAGTAAGAACAAGGACATGAAAGTGACATGGAATTAGATAAGGGGTATAAGATGGAGGATATGAATAAGATAGGGGATATGATAAGGAGGATATATATGGAATCGAATAATGGATAATATAGGGAGGAAATGCATGGGATAACCAAGATCAAAGAGATGGGAAGGAGGATGGAGTGATATAGGATTATGAATGGTGGATGAATAATGACTAAGTAACATGAAGGATGTGGATGGAGGGAATGGATAGGATATCAAGATCAAAAATAGTTGATGAATAGTGAATGAGGAACATGGAAGGTGTATATGGATGGATGAAATGAATGTGATAGTCAAGATAAAAGATGGGAAAAGGAGGATGTATAGGTAAGGCGATGGATAGTGGACGTATGGTAGAATAGTATGGATGGAGCTTGCCCCCAAGTGTAGAGTGCAAGGGGATGAGAATATATGAGTGGATTTGGAAGATAATGAATACATGATAAGGAAGATGGTAAAGGGATTCAATCATCTAGTTACATAGATGGTATCCCTTGATATGTCCACTTTTTTTTGTATCATCAAGGTGCCTGTTTGCCAGGTTCTCACCAAGATGATGATTTTTTTAGGACATTTTATATATCTTTTTTTTTCTTGTACCAAGGCATTTTAGATATATGCTCATAGATGTTGGTGGGATTGTATGAACAGATGGGGGATATGGAGGGGGTATAAGGGTTTATGTTTAAGGTTGGATTAATGGGATGGAAGGATGGGGAAGGAATGGTGGATAATGAATGGAAGGTTGGAAGACTGGTGAATACATAGATGAAGAATTTGAAAAGATCATCATTGGCACACACCTTGAATGGCGATGGAGTATTGGAGGAGTAGAGTTTAAAGGAGATGGAAGAGAAGATATAGATTTGGGGATGTAAGGACCCAAAATGGATTTGGAAAATGGAGGATGTTTAAATGAAGGATTGAAGGACTTGTGAGTAGAGAAAGCTATTGTATTAACAAGTTTGGATGCCAAGTTTGATTTTTCTTTGATATGCATTGATTCAATTAGTAA
Organism: Thuja plicata; assembly: GCA_018584345.1. Lineage (NCBI taxonomy): Eukaryota > Viridiplantae > Streptophyta > Pinopsida > Cupressales > Cupressaceae > Thuja > Thuja plicata. Next base: position 407,655 of record MU217964.1, on the reverse strand, counting down.
GTTTGGAATCCTTATGAATTTATTTTTCTTTTTTGAACTTTGTGGCATTTTGAATTTTTCTTTCTTTTGGATCATATTTTTCTTTTCTTGATCATGTCTTTTAGATGGGACATGTCTATCCTTGAATTTTTGTGGATTTATGACTTTATGCATTTTAGCTTTGGCATCCAATTTGCTTCCATTAGATAGGGTATGGGTGTATGCGGATAGATGGTGTGGAGATTTTATGGATGGAATAATGAAGGGTAAATTTTGGAAGGAATTCAAGGATGTGTGCCTTTGTTGATCTTGCTTAGATATTTGAGGTGATGTGATGGTGGACTTGGATATGGGGGTGGAGGTATGTAAGGACTCAAAATGGATGGAAGGCAGGAAGGATTTGGTTTTTGGACATAAGGACCCAAAATGGATGTGGATGAGGAAGGGATGGTGTTTGGAACATAAGGGCCCAAAATGGATTTAGAAAATGGGTGATGGAGATATTTGAATGGAGGGGTAGAAGGTTTACCAAAATCTTGAGATATCCTTTTTCCAAGGGAATAATTATTATTTTGAAGACAAGATGGGAGTCCATGTGATGGGATGATAGGATCTTGAAGGAAACCATGTTCAATAAAGGTAGAGGAACCGAGCTTAGAGGTATGAGGTTCATGGGTAGATTAGATAGGTGCGATGGGATTTTGTGGAGGATTGGGATCATGACATGAAGTTAAATGGGTACTTTGATCTTGAATTTGGGGAGGATTATGTGGTAGAATGAAAGGGATGATGGGATCCTGGGATGGAAGATGATCATGCAATGGAGTGGAGGGGATGGAATCATGAGATGGATTAATTTGATCTTGACTTGGAGGGTAATTATTAGGGGATGAAATGCAAGAGATTTATTGATCTTGATTAGGAATGGGATCATGAGGGGGTTCTTGAGATGGAAGGTTGGAATCTTTGAATGGAAAGGTATAAGAAATGTCTTTCTCTAGATTAGGAATAGGATCATGAGTTGAACTGAGAAAGGCAAGGGGATCTTGGTATGGAAGGCTATAATCTTTACCTGGAGAGGTATAAAAATGTGGAGAGGGGTCATGATATGAGGGAATTATTAGATCTAGAAGAGAGGAATCCATGTTTTCATGCTTTGGAATAGGGTATTGATGTTTTATGACTTGTGGGGATGGTGTCATGGATGGAGTGGAAGCTTTAAGTTTGATAGAATGGAGAGATGGGAGATACCTTCCTAGAGTAGATGGAGTGAAGGAAGACTCATGAGGCTTATGAGATTGAAGTATGTCTTGATTTGGAAGGGATGGCAATGGCTTCATGACTTGGGGTGATTGCACAACTTGATGTGGGGATTTATATTTTTTTTCTAGTCCTTGGATCCAGTCAATGGAAAAGGTAGTGTGGGATGGGGATGATGTATGATTTTGAGTATTAGGATTGCATCAAGGTATAGGATTAGATGGAGGGAAATGTTTTTCATTTTTTATATGGAGGACATGTTGGAAAGTGACAATGCAAGCAATTGTTATTTTGTCATTGTTGTCAAACCTTTACTGGTGAGACTATTTTTATCTATTTGAGTACCATATCTATTGTTAATGGAGAAGATTTAACAAGAAGACCAAGTGAATGGTTGAGTTAAGGAAAATAAAAGGGTACTTGATCAGTTGGCACTTTGGCAAAGCAATTAGTTGTTTATCTTTCAAAGAATTTTTTCTGGCTATTCTGTGCGGAGCAAAGTTGCTTGTGTCAAGCAAAGTTGCTTATGCTGAGTGAAGTTGTTCGTGATGAGCAAATTTGTTCAATGCCGAGCACCATTGAAATTGTCGAGTGAAAATAGTGATGTTGGCCGACTTACAGTAAATGGATTAATGATGAGATTTGAGATCTCTGGCCGACTTAGTTAATTTTATTGGGTTATGTAATGTTAATTAAAGATTGATCCACATCATTTAATGTATGGGTAACCGTAATTAATGCATGGTTTCAAGATTTAATTAGAGACTACTCTGGAGAAGTAAATGTAATGCAAAGATGGGATGATCCATTGGATCTGACCTAACCTAAGATCTACGATCTTGTTTAAGCAGAAAAAGATTTATCTAACCTAAATAGAGAGGTATATGATAACCTCAAGGGGTTATTCATTTAGTATGCTGAAGTGTGCTGCTGAATGTGAAGTGGATGTGTATGCAAGAGTATTGCATATTTGATTTACTGTTTAGCATGATCTAGCAGAGAAGGCTGAATACAGAAGCATAGAGTTGCATGTGTGATTGCTTGACAGATTTCCAAGTAGATCAGAAGGTTGAAATGACAATGCAGGCTATCCAGTAAGTTAACATCAGAGC
>MU217964.1:384321-396072 GCA_018584345.1 Thuja plicata | reverse complement strand
CCTACCAGCCTTGGTTTTGTAGAGCCAAAATTGTAGAAGTTCCAACCTTGCCTTGGTTGTGACTTGTTAGTTGGCCAAATCACTTGGGTTTCCCAACATTGGATTGGCAAGTCCATAGGAAATCAAATCTATTGATTTGAGCACCAACAGAATGTAGGATGTAGGATGTCTCAAATCAATTGCCTTTGTATTTCCAACATCAATCTTGAATGGATCTTGGAGTAGGAATAAGCTTGCATGGATGTGGATGGAGAAATCTTTTACAAGAGGGCTCCATAGAGTTTTATATCCTTCAATGGATACCAATGGATCTCCTTGATGAATTTAATCCTTGAATTCTTAAATTCTTGAGAGTAAATTCTTGCTTCAATATATTATTCTTCATGTGCATAGGTGGTCTAGATCATATTTCTTCTTAGATTGTTAGAGAAAATGAGAGGAGAAAGCTTCCTTATTTACAAGTCTAGGGCACAATCTTCTAGAGAGACCTACAAAGGAGAATTAAATTCCAATTTAGACCTATACCCATAGAAGTGGACCTATATTAAATATAATTTCAAGAGTCCTTACTTCGAAGACCAAAACAACCGACCTGGAAGTGGGAATTAAATCTTTCTAAAGCCCGACATCTGAAAACTTTGGGAACCTGAAATTTGGACCCTGGGTCAGGGTCGAGGTCGACCTTGACCTAGGTCGGGGTTGAGGTCAACCTTTACCTAGGTCAAGGTTGAGGTCAACCTTGACCTAGAATTTTAACCTTGACCTTGAGGTCAATAATCTCATAATCACAAAGAAGAATGCCAGAAAAGGTAGTAGAAACATGGAAAATAGGGTAGAATTAAGGGGAAAAAGCATATCAAAGTCAAAGACCCATTCAAGGAATTTTACATGACCCCAAACCACTTACTCAGAGGGATAAACCAGTCCAAAATGGAAGTGCTTCCATTTTCTCACGATACATTTAGCCCCCACTTTAGCAAGAGTATGGACTCGATGCAAACTCTTGGTAAAAGAGATCATAAAGAAAAGATGATCTTATTGAAATCAAAGGGACAAAGCCAATCGTCAAGCCCCCAGGGACTCAAGTCTTTGTCACCTCAATATTACAATAAGAGAGACATCACTAGTCAAAGAGAAAGAGAGAGAGGGTGTGATTACCTTTCCCAATGAGATGTGTGTATCTCATTGTGAACCACAAAAAGGATAGGATGGCCCACCAAGAAAGCACTTGATAGTTACCCCATAAATTTGTGTGCCTTTTGGCAGCTTTGTGCATGTATGTAGTGCATCTTCTAATGGATTTTATGAAGTACCCATGGATCCATATCCTCATATCACCATGGAATACATTTGTAAAATGTGTATCTCTTTAGGATTTAGCAACTTATGTGCATTACCTTCCGAGGATTTAGCATATTGAATTGTAATTGAATGTGTATCTCTTTAGGATTTAGCAACTTATGTGTGTTACCTTCAGAGGATTTAGCATGCTGCAAAATAAAAGGTTAGAACAAAAAAGCAATAATATAGAACAAGGGAGGCCGCATATATGCCCCCCTCCTTAAGATGGAAAAATACATACTATTTTTGCATGTTAAGGAAAGAAAAGAACAATGATAAATCCTTCTTCAACAACATCAAAAAAATATCCATAGACAACACCTAGTCCAAGCCAATAAGGTCACAACTCCTATGTGGCCATGGAAGGGATGAATGCAAAGAGATATCATGAAAGAAGTGAAAAAGTAACCCTTGTGAGGGATAGCACACTTCAGTTTCCAAGGTGAGAGATTTATCAACCATGGAAACCCAATGTCAAATAATGAAATAGGTTATAATCAAGGACATAGATCCTCAATGCAAATTAAAATTTTCATGTATGATTGGATATCACATAATAGATAGATATTGCTTAACCAAGGGAAAAGTGGATCCCAAAAAGATAGAAAAGAAGGAGATGACATCCTTTCCCCCCAAGCATAGGAACAAGGATGAAAGGGGACCTATTATATTGCTCACAACACTATGCAAGACAATGAGCCCCCAAGGATTAGGCTAACATTGTTTACATAATGTGGAGCTCCATAATAGGAACATAAATGTTATTTAGAGAAAACAGGATTGAAATACAACTCATTACCGCATGATATATAAATAACTTTACCATCAATGAGCTGCATAATCTTATAATGTAAAGCTTGGCATTCATTAGTAGAATGATCATGAAATCTATGATAGAAAAAAAAAGGAAGAGTCTTCAAGTGTGGAATACATTTTTTTTTGCATTTAGGTCTAGTAATCATCTTAGCACAAAGGAGTTTAGGCAAAATAACTTCTTGGTCAAATTCCTTCATAGGTTCATCATGTTTTGAAGTGTTATTTTAGATGTTGGTAACATTGATGTGTTGTTGAGGATTAAATCCCAATCCATAAGAATTCTCATGCCCCCCATTATGTAAGGGAATTTGAATTCCCTATTTATGCTTACCACATCCTTGACCATGGAATCCTTGTTTAACTAGTGAATGATAACCAGGACCATAACGAGAAGCCATATCAAAAGGAGTCAATGGAACGTCAGTAGTCACTATGTCATCATCATTAGGTTTTAAATATTCATAGTGGGTAGAAGCAGCAACAAAGTTATTATGAATGGCATTAGAAGTAGAAGAAAAAGCTCATTGTTCAAACTCTCTTTGTTGCTTCATAAAATCAAGATCAAAAACCTTATACTCTCTAATAAAGGTAGGATTAAAACCCAAGGTTCCCCAATCATCTCCAGGAAGAGCATTAGAGGAAGAAGGATTTCTATTAGGAATAGGAGTATTGTGGGTTTGAATATTCAAACAGGGATTTGGCGCATCATCTGCATGAATTGTATACATCATGTTGTTGTGAATAAACTTGACTTTATAAGGAAGGGTGGAAGGAACAGCATGCATCCTATGCAACCAAGGTCTACCCAAAAGGAGGTTATAATTAAGAGGTCCAGGAATAACATGAAAAGGAGTATTCAAGATGATCGGACCTACTTTGATAGGTAAGGTAATGATTCCCAAAGTTTTCTTATCAATGTTATCAGATCCACGTATAGGATTATTATCATGTTGAATAGTTGAAAGATCAGCTTTAATCGCTTTGAGCATGTCATGCTACAAATATTAAGCCCAAGTCCATTATCAATAAAGGTCCTATGAATGGTACTCTTATTGATAGTAACAGCAACCATAAGAGCATCATATTGATTATGTACTTCTTTAAAAGGTAAATCCTTTTAATTAAATACAATGTCAGGAGGACCCACGGTAGCATGCATGCACTATAAGAAGGCATTGATGTTCTCTTGATTAGGAGGTGGAGTGGAAAGAGTTGCTAGAGATTTTTTCAAGGCTTCATGGTAGGTAGGTGAAGTTTGAAGAAGGTCCCATAAATAAATCTTGGCAGGGGTATTGCACAATTGGTTTATCAAATCATACTCCTTGCTAAGAAGATGGGGTGGTGGAGGAAGAATGGGTTGAGAAGGTGGTAAAGAAGTAGGAACCACTAGATTAGGTTGAGTTGTATTCCTTGTACAATAGGTATGTGAAATGGAATCTATTTTATCAAAGGAATCCAAAGGATCTCTAGGTTTACCCTTGATAGTAATGCAAGGACAACCTTTAATAGTCAAAAAGGGTTTTGGATAAACCATGTTAGTTGTCTCAACACTATGAGTAGATTCACAAGAAGGTCGCAAAGAAGACATCCTAGGAGGAGATGAGGTAGGATCTTTATTATCCATAAGATCATCACTACAAGGGAGAGCATGAAGGGATTTCATATCATTCTCTTCTAATGCCTCATCTCTAGAAGGAATCCCAAATGGAGGTAAAGTATCTATTATGTCTTCTTCTTTCTCTAAAATATCTGCATAAGGGGAGTGTGTTTTAGAAAAAGAGTCACGATCATGTACAAATATGTCATCCATTAATAAATCACCCTCTTGTATCAAATAATCTTCATGAGGAGGGGATAAATCAATGTCTTTATCCAAGGGTTCATCCCAAAAAGTAGAATCATCCACAATGTTTCATGAGGAAGAGAGTAATCAACATCCAAATCCAAAGGTTCATCCCAAATAGGAGGATTATCATCCCTATCAATAAATCACCTTGTAGGAGCACCATAAATCACTAAAGATTGATCCCTAAAGGGGAAATAACGTAAATTATATTCTAAAGTAGGCTCATAGAAAAGACATATATTAGGAGAAGAATTAACATCAATCCTCAATTCATCTCCATAAAAATAAATATTAAAGTCATCTTCTTGCTCTAATATATCCTTACAAGGTAATACAAGAGAGGAAAAAGCAACATCACACGCACTAAATGAAGTCTTTATAGGTGTATCAATGTTGTAAATAGTGGAACATGAAGGTAACCAGGCACACAACCTATGGTAAAGGTCAATTGAAGATGTTGTAGAGGAGGATGAAATGGGAATAGGATCCACGGAGATCTTATTCAAAAAAAATTCATCCTCACTTTCATGTACCTCATTAGGGGATCTATCCTCTTTCGCAACAAAAGCCTCATAAAAGTGTTCAAAACAAAAATCATACATGTTGAACACAAAGTAACATTACAAGCATGAAAAATGTAGATGTTTTTGTATTTTTGAAGAAATTTTGTGATTTTTTATTTATTTTTGACATATAAATGCAAGATCATAAAATAAATCTACTTTTAAATGTATGTAAGATCTAACATAAGATGCAAATATAACACCAAAAATAAATAGTTTTCTATCGCAGGTTCACCAAAATGTAAGGTGGAAAAATGGAGATCTTTAGATAGGGTTTTGAACAATGGAGAGATACCATATGTCTCTATCAACCACTTACATTTAATTATAATAATAAGGAATGTAGATCTAGAAATGTTTTCAAAGGAAAATGGAATAAAATACATACCTCCAAAAAAAAATATGCTGAAAACCCTGCCAAATGATATCAAAAACTGTTGATTTTTGCATCACTAAACTGAAACTGTGAGATCTACAAAACCCATAAATCTTTTTCATATCTGGTCCAAGTAAACCTTGACCCAGATGGAGGTCTACCTTGACCCCAAAATGTCGATTCTGAACCAGAATAGAATGTTGACCTTGACCTAGAACATAATTTTGATTCTGACCCAGAACAGAATGTCGACCTTGACCTGCACAGTCTGATGGAAAATCTATTTTTGAATCTCGAAAGTCTTCCGAAAAGGGTATCTAGATCTACACTTGAATCTATTGTCCTGTACTTGTACCTGCAAGAAAAATGGTTTTGTTTTTTGGGTGGTGGGGTTTCCCTTAGTCAAACCCCAGTTTTGAAATTAACCTTAAAGTATAATTGAAATTGCAGAGATAAACAAAGTAAATAAACAAATTCACCTTGCAGAGGATTTGAATCCTTGGATCCACAAGTATGGATGTTCCAAATGGATGTAGAATGTAGAATGTAGGATTTAGGATGTCTCAAATCAATTGCCTTTGGATCTTCAACATCAATCTTAAATGGATCTTGGAATAGGAAGAAGCTTACATGGATGTGGATGGAGAAATCTTCAACAAGAGGGCTCCATAGAGCTTTGAATCCTTCAATGGATACCAATGGATCTCCTTGAATAATTGAATCCTTGAATGCTTGAATACTTGAGATTAGATTCTTACTTCAATAGATTATCCTTCATGTGCATAGGTGGTCTAGATCATATTGCTTCTTAGATTGTTAAAGAAAATGAGAGGAGAAAGCTTCCTTATATACAAGTCTAGGGCACAATCTTCTAGAGAGGCCTATATAGGAGAATTAAATTCCAATTTAGACCTATACCCATAGAAGTGGACCTATATTAAATATAATTTCAAGATTCCTTACTTCAAAGACTGAAACAGCCGACCCCAAAGCGAGAATTAAAGCTTTCTGAAGCCCGACATTCAGAAACTTTGGGAACCTAAAATTTGGACCCTGGGTCAAGGTTGAGGTCGACCTTGACCTAGAAGGTCGACCTTGACCCTGAGGTCAAGAATATCAGAATCACAGAGCAGAATGCCAGAAAAGGTAGGAGAAAAGTGGAAAATAAGGCAAAATCAAGGGGAAAAAGCAGATCCAAGTCAAAGACCCATTCAAGGCATTTGACATGACCCCAAACCACTTACTCGGAGGGATAAACCAGTCCAAAATGGAAGTGCTTCCATTTTCCGACGATACATTAACTTAGGATCTTATAAATATATTTCAAATCCCTTTCTCATAATTGAACTCTTAAATTTAAATATAAATTTAATTTAAAAGTAATATATAATCCAAAATATAAGTCATTGATGATTTATGTTATAACCTAAAAATTATACTTAATTAAACAAAATATTAATCAAATATAATTTAAAAATAAAACATTTAAAAAAATTAATATAATTAATTTATAAATCAAATAATCTAAATTAATCTACATTAACAATCAATAAATATTAACTATAAACATTTATAAATAAACTAATTATAAAATAAATTTTAAACTAATTAATCTAATCAAATTTTAAATAAATAATAAATAAGATAGACAAAACTCATTTTTAACTTAACCTTTATTTAATTAAATAATAAAAGTAAATCTTAGTAATGGGGATTACGTGGCCCCCACTCTGATTTTCTTTTTGTTTTTTTCTCTTTTTTTGTTTTTCTTTCTTTAAAATAAATAAAGATAATTATTTTATTTGTTTTTTTTAAGAAATAAATATTATCTTTTTTATGTTAATTTATTTATTTTAAAATAAATAAATAATATAAATACAATCCTTCTTTTTTTTAATGTCTTTAAAAGATACCAATCATCATATATTCAAAAAAATAGTTGTTTTCTTTTTAATTCAATAAAGAGGTCATTACTATATATAAATATATAATTGATAATTATTTACTGTATTGATATATTATTATTAATTTTTTTAACAAAAGGAACTTTCCAGCAAGATGAAAAATATAATTATTTTTATTTCTATTCTAAGAAACAAATTCATTTATTTCTTAAAACATATATTTTTAGCCAAATATTCTAAAATGGTTTCTATCAAATTTGTATGATTTAATACTAGGGTTTTAACAAAGTTCTAAAACAAACCCTAGTTGATTCAATTCAAATTTTCTAATGTTTTCAAACACAATTTTTGACCATTTTGAATCATAACTCTAGAAAACCCAATATCAATTTTGAAACCACAATTTCCTAAAGAAATCCCTTATACCCAAAATACAGATCTGACATGCAAACATGAAAGCAAAAAATTACAGTACCATAACAATAACCATATACTAAGATTAGACAAACGCGAAGTAGACAAGGAATTTCACACAAGGAGATTTCAGTATTTCAGATGCATAGAAGACGGGGGTCTGAGTACTGAAATCGAGGATTCAAACCCTACCTCAAACCACCAGTTGACAGAAGCCACGAAGAACAATCCAAAACCTTGAAAATCCTCAGTTTTCATAATTTCCTTCAAACCAAATCCAGAGCCAAAACCTGTAAAAATATGTGCAACCTGTGTGCAAAAATGGCCAAAAGAAAACTGATAAAGAAAACCTACTCAACCTAGGGTTTCCAAAGCTCATGCAACCCTAAAAGCAAGCTCAACTGAAAACTCAAATCAAAAAATCAGAAAAAATAAAATAAAATAAAATTAGAACTCAACTTAAAATTGAGCAAAAAGAAATTAATTGATTAATAAATAAGTAATTACAAGCATTTTTCCAATTTAGCCAATTAACTCAGCTTTTTACTTTAAATTTATATTTTAATTTTAATAAAAGAATATGCGATTTTAATTGCATACTATTATTTAATTAACAAATAATATTTTTAGCATATGAATAATATGCAAATTGATAATAAAATATCCATTCATTAATTATGCTTTTAAATCTTAATTTTGAATTTAATAATTAATTAAATCCTCTATTCCCATTAGACTTTTTAATTAACACATGTATTTAATTAATTTTCATTAATTAAATAACATCATCTTTAATATTTTCAAATTTAATAATATTTAATTATTAATTACATAATTAATCTAATAAATCACTCAACCAACTAACATAGAACTCACTTCAATCACATGACTTAGACAACATGACAACAAAATCGACTAAACCCAAAATACCACAAACAAGCACAAAGGAAGGGTTCACGAATGATGTCACCTTCACGAATTCAGAAGTTAGAAAATAAGATACTTGTCCATTGTTTCAGGACAATAATGGCTTAAGTTTGGATTTGGACCTATTTGTTATCTCCCCTCTCTTACTATTGAGATATAGCGATAGGGCAAGCTCATCCTAGCAATTCAGGGAAGTCGATGCTCGATACCTGTAAACCTGTATCACAAAGTTGAGCATGTACATAATATATATAACAAAAAATGATAGGGATCGATCGATTGTGTGGATCTCGCAATGCAAGTAACTATGTCTTCATCCTCTACCACATCAAATACATCATACAAAAATGTAAGATAGACACGTCACACAACAATATAAAATATATACGTCAACCATACACATGCAAGTATGAGGTCAGTAAAATCATCCTAACTTATACATAATCACCATGAAAATAACCAAAGGAATATGGCATCAATATTGAAAAGTAAATTATGGGTGGGCACTACATACACCCCCACCCCTAAATTAGGCTTACTCCTGAAAGCCGATAAGTAAACAAGGATTACAAGGTTTACATATAGGTGATACAATGGTTCTCTTATGAATATAATGCATAATTCAATTGGGGACTTAGGTCCTTGACCCAATTGACCTACAATGATAAAACACCCTAGTACCATTCTCTGCAATATCCTCCCTTACACATATTATCAGAGGTCCATAACGAACTTGATAGAAACAACACTTTTCACAAAACTGAACTAGCAGAATCAAACATTCAAAATACTCATCACAAAATAGAAAGAAAACTCCCAAGTGGGGGAATAATCAGTTCAACATTAAATCATAGAAGTGCGCAGTGTCAACAGTAAATCAAGTGTGACCAGTGTCACAAAATAGATAGTGAAAAGATAATCAGATGACTAGTCCAAGCAAAAGAAAGTTCAAAAATTTAATGCTAGCCCAAACACAATATGAACAAATCATCAAAAAAAAAAAAAAATAATGAATCATAATATATTTCACATAACAAAGTGACTACTGTTAGCCACACTCAAGGGAGTAACCGCTTCATGACACCTAAGAATACAACATCCTAGATGCGTTAGAGAATGTACCCAAACACAATAGATAGTCGCTAAGGTAAGATGCATCAAACACAATAAACTAAACAACTTGCAAATTGTTACCTATAGATTATGAGTTACAATGGACAGCAACTAAAATACCTAGTGGGCATACAAAATCCTAGAGTTCCTAGTGTATAAAATTGGGCTCTGATACTATGTGTAATGCCCCGCCAGAGAACCAAAGAGAGATTAACTTAAAACATGTTACTAAGTTTGCAGAAAAAAAATTGAAACAGTTTACAATTGATAAATAAAAATGCGGAAGCAATGTAATAATGAACAATAACTAATTGAATGTTTGAAGATGACAAAGTTAATGATCACCGAGCTGCAGAAAGTAAATGCAAGACATAAAATCAGTTAATGTATTGTATTTTCATTGATGTCAACTTGATATGGTATGATTTCTTATACACATATTATCACAACACTTAAAGAGTTGAAAAGACAAAGTTTTTGTCGTCAATTTTCATATACACTGAGTGACAATAAACCTCGATCGACAGTGAACCCCGAGCACAGAAGTTCACAGTGTTAACTAACAGACAGTGTTACCCGATCAAGTGATACCCGAGCAAGCATTACCAAGCTAACTGCAGTTGTCAATGAATAGAACTAAATTTGATGCCTGAGCTATCTGCAGTAGTCACCGAGCATAGCTGAAGTATTGACCGACGGGAATTGAAGTTAGAAAATGATAAAATTCTTAGTTGGCAGGACCTATATTTAGAGTTAACTGATTGTTTACTTTATTTCTATCGATCAGTTAAAATCTAAAGATAAGAAGGAGATTTAAAGCATGTTTTATTCTAGAAATCAAGGAGAGTTTTATGAAATAAAACTAAAGCAAACATGGCGAGCTTTATGGATCAAGAAGTGATCAATGAAGAAAATAAGAAGAAAGAAATGGTGAAATCATGTTTATATAAAGAGGCAAGTAATTCATTATCAAAGAGAGGAATGTTGAGTATAATTTTGGTGAAGATAGAAGTCTTCATGCAGATTTGATCATACAGGCTGAGGAACAGAGCCAAGAATTTTGCAGACACCGAGCAACAACATTCACCGAGAAGAAAGAAGTGGAGAAAAATAATTGAAGAGAACATTAATCAGAATAGGTATTATGGACTTACAATAGATCTGAATATCTACATGTTTAACTTGTATTTATGAATAGATCATATATTATTTTAGTTTAACCATTGATTCATAAAATCTCTTAACCGAGTGGGATTTAACCATCCTTTATATATTGAGATACATCCCAAGGAGTATCAAAAGGTTTTTATCTTGACAGCATAGTAAATGCTAGGTCAAGTGATAAAATGTTAGTTTTAAATCCTCTAACAAGGTCGCACTTAACAGTGTGTTTGAAACCTTTAACAGGGCTGGCTCTTCACCGAGCTCACTTCAGAAGAGTGAAAATTTTGGGGTACCAGTCCCAAGTGGTTTTCCCTTAATAGGGTTTCCATGTTAGAAATCCATGTTTCAAATTTGTATATGGTTCATTTCTTTGATGATTTTCTTTACACATTACTAAAACAGGATTGATCGGTAAACACTAAGTTATTTACTAATATTCGATATATTTAAGAAAAGATAAACTATTATTCAGTAAAGCTTAAGAAAAAGAATAAACAGTATATTCCAAATAGTAGATATTTGATAAAATTACTTAAAGGCATACATCTAGTAGGACTAAAGATAACTAGAGTTTTTATATTCATGATATAAAGTTTTTGATTACAGTAAAAACAGGTTTTGAAGGGGCCCCAAAACCCTTTAACAAAAGAGAAGAGAGATAGGCATGAAAACCCAAAGAACAACAAGATGCCCCAAGGAGAAGAGTAGGTTGTCATGCCCCAAAATCTGGGCATTTAAACCTTAAACAAAAGAACATAAATTTTCATTTATACATGTTATAAGAACTATAAGAGATGAAATCTTTTCGATGCCTTTACATATTTCACAGATTAAACTAATAGAAAGTTTGATATATGATTTCAACAACATAAAATAAAGCTATAATCTCTAAGAGTTATTTTCTTATCACTTTAATAGATCAAAAATAATACTAACTCTGAAGTAGCCAATAATGCAATTAATCATACAAGTATATAGAACAATTTCTTTCTCTTTTATTACAAGGAAATAGTGAATACAATTCCTTCAAAATACATTAACCTTAAAACAAGGGAATTACAAATTTCCAATTCCTTAAAATGTTTCAAGAAGAACTTTAACCAAAATGACTTTTGAGAAGGGGGTTACAACAAAGATTCCAAGACACCAGCTACACATCTAGGAGCTTTCTCAAGACCTGCAATAACATCAAGGTTGACCATGGAGGCTCACCTCCCAACCTAGGCCTTTGCAAGGCCACCCCCGAGCTAGGGGATCCAGAAATGAACGGGAGACATACATACAAAC
>MU217964.1:333489-357791 GCA_018584345.1 Thuja plicata | reverse complement strand
ACTTTGTTGTTATCCAAAGTATTATGCAAGCTGAAATACTGCTCTGCCCTATAAATCCATCCAGTCGGATCAATACCATCAAAGCACAAAAAATCAAGCTTCGTTCCATGAAAATTTCCAGAAGAGAACCCAGCGTCTCCAGAATGGTTTTGGTTCATGGCTGAATGCTGAAGGTTGAGACCGAGAATTTTGTCATCCAGAACTTGAAGTTTGGTTTTGAGGGATGCAAGTTCCTCCTCCATTATTTTTTCTCCTGTACGTGTAACAACCATAAAGAAGTTCTTTTTTTTTTTTGGCAATTGTTAGAAAATGAGAAACATAAACTTTTTCTGTTAGGGCAAACTTGGAGTTGAGCAAAACTCATATGGGAAATGGGTGTTTGACGAGTGGTTGGAGACTTTCTAAGGAAAAGGGAAAAAGAAAAATGAGGGTTTCAGGGTTGGGGAGGTGGAATGAGACGAGCGGTCCAAGAGGGACAAGGGAGCAGAATTAGGAATTGAACCTTATGGCCCGGTTTGGTGGCGATTGGATGAGAAGCGAAAAAGATAGGGCAAACCCTAAAATAAGATAAATGAGGGATTTAGGGCTTCGATATGTAGAATTTGGGGTTGGGTCGTCAAGGAAGGAATTATGCAGAATGGTATTTTAGGGGTTTTGAGGAACCGTGAGAGGAAACAGGAAGAAAGCAAGGAAGCTATGGCTAAAAAATAGAAAAAAATTAGAAGAGTTGGCGTCTACTTGTACTGACTTGGGTCCTTCTCGCGAGATTTTTTCCTCAACCGATAGGCCCTCTAAATATGAAAGAAATAAAGAGGTTTGGTGACTTAGGAGTCTATATTTCTAATTCTCCAATAGGTAGAAGAGCATACTCTCCTATCCATGTCATTTTATCCTATCAAACACATCATGCACATGGTAAATTTCCCCAAATTTGACTTCAAACCACAATCTAATGTTTGAGTTTCTAATTTTCCCAAAGGGAAAAGAGCATAATCCTCTAATTAGATTGGGAATTGATCTCAAATTCAAATAAATTCCTATGAAATAAATTAATATAGTCATGATATTTGGTTTAATGTTTGTAGGCAACCTGTAAGACTACTCATTAGTAGTTTTTCATCATTTTTGACCTACCTAATCTCTGGCAAAACATCTTGCAAACAATGTTAGGCTGCTCGAAATCAATCACATGCATCAAATGCACCCATTAGCCATTAGAAATACATTAATTATACAAATCATAACACCAAATGTGATTAAAGAATATCCCTAAATGTGAGCTTTCTCGGTGTGATTAAGGATTAACCAAATGTGACTAAGAAAACTAAATGTGATCCAATTTTACCAAATGCGACTAAGAAAACTAAATGTGATCCAAAATTTACCAAATATGATATTTCCCATATGTGATTCTAGATTTTTGGGGTGTGAGATAGGATATACCAGGTGTGATCTTGTTCACCAAATGCGATCTTGTTCACCAAATGAAAATATGCACCATAGAACAAAGAGTTAAATGACAGAAATTTTCTCAAAAATGATGTAAAATCTGGGGCTATGCCCCACAGTGGGTGCCAAAAATGTGTACGTGTTTATGTGGACTTCACCTATACTTGCAAATCTGCAAACACAACACTCTATAACTCACTAATTCAATTGTTAGTACCTAAGAAATCAATCAAAACATAGCAATCAAGAGCAAGTTATAGCTTCCTATTTAGAGAGTTTGATCTAAGTATGATAGTGCTCTCAGAATTATGTTTTAGACCACTGACATACAACTCTAAAATGGAAGATTCAAATTCCTAAAATCCATTGAAATGCATCTAAGCTAAACATATCAATTCTAAATCAATTGTTCCCGTTATGAAATTGAAGTTTTTTGCTAATTATCTAGATGCATGAATTCAATTCTACAGCATAAGCTTAATGCAAGATTGTGAGATTTTGGGATCAAATGAGCTCAAAATTCACTCATTTTATGGAGAATGAGGGGAAATGAGTTGTTGAGATTGATTCTTGATGAGTGATGGGGATTGAACCTGGATTGATCCATGTGAGGTGATTCGTGTGTTTCAACTATCATTGGTCCCTAAATAAATTTTTCCATTAGTGGTTAGTTTGTAATTTAGAAGCATTTATTAATTTGTTTTAATTAATTACTTTATCCAAGGGATTTAATGAAGTTGATTTCATTAAAAAGGCCAAGGTAATTAATTAGAAAATAATGACAGATCACTAATATATGTTGTTTGATTTGAGGGATTTTAATGATTTGATGAATTATTCATGTACTTGAATAATCATATTAGCATAATTGAGAGGAAGATCTTTAGTTAAGGAAAATAGGGCCTTCGGTTAGACTAGCTCAATTTAGGGTGATTATAGCTATGATTAGGATCCCCGCCACAAAGGGGAGTCACTAATGAAGCACCATTTGGACTTTTGCCAGCATAATGGTCAGAGTGTTGCAGAAGTTGTACATTGTTAGTTGAATCTTGGAGCAGAGCAGGAGCAGAAGGTGAATAATGGTCTACATGGCCAGAGGGGGCCACATGACCAGTATGAGAAGGATTGTATCCACTTGATTTACAATAGGGGTAACACTCGGATTTAGAGCAAGAGCTTGACAATACACAATGTTAACAATATATAAGGACCAAAGATTTCCAGTATAATTACAATCTAACACAATATTTTGAATACTCGTTAACATTGCACAAGAAATAAAAATAAGGTTACATATCAGCTTCCACTAAGGATAGACCGAATCTAGAACCATATTTCATTAGATCAAGGAATTTAGACCAAGGATAGGTTTTTATTCTATTCAATGTGGAGAAGAATTCGTGGGTTGTCAATTAGCAATAGGTAAATTATTTTGGGGGAGATCCTAGGAAGGGAAGAGCCATTTGATCATCTTTGCTAGTCTAGAATTTAAAAATTAATATGCATATTGACAAATAAATTTAACACTATAAAGATATTTACATAAATCAAAGAAGGGTATTTTGTGTGAACCAGGGTATAGAATTTATCCTTATCCTAATATTAATTTTAAGTGATTAAATTTTTATTATTAAATAATCTTGAAAACACTTCATTCCCTTTGTAGTCCAATATTTAGCTAAACAACCTTATAGCATAGAAAGTTTCATATTTTGTTGTTCAAATTTCATTAGGTAGATCTACAACTAGTAGAACATTCATTCTTCTACAAAATCATGCATGTCCAAATAGTGAGTCTCTTATTGATCCCCCAATTGATCATAAGTCTTGGAACAGTAAATAATCAAATGGTTTAATTGTAAAGCTTCCAAAAAAAATATCATGTAGGTCTAATCATTTTCATCATTTGTTATTTTTTCAAATAGCTAAAGAAAATTTATTCATGAGTGAATATTTTAAGACTCAAAAAGTTTCAATAATTTTAAAATCCATATGAATGCAAGGGTGACCCCCTTTTATCTTGAGAGAGACAATTCCATTTACAATTCATTACATGCCCCTTTTGTTGGCATTTCCATCAAACAATAATAACCCTTGACTAAATACTAAATATAATCAACCTATAAAATTCCAAAGAACCAAGAAGAAGTAGAGTATATATACTTTATGATGAATTTTTTTTATGAAATTGCATCATGCTTATCAAGGAAAGTTGGGATCCTACCATTTCATATGTTTCTCTTCTATCATTTTGAAAATCCACTCACATGTATTCAAGAGAGTGGTTCAAAAAATGGATTCTTAAATAAATTACAATATTATTTGGGCCAATAGCTTCTCATTCTACTTTTTAAACCATTTGTAAGAAAAATCTTGCTAACTTAAAATAAAAAAATTGATATAATAAATATTATATCTTTAGGAAATATAAGAAAAATTATTATTTACATTATCATTTTTTTCTCATTAAGATTAGAAATTAATTGATAAGTAGGATATATTTTCCACTGCAAGTCAACTTGTGATATTGCTATCAGGATTCAATTGTTTATTTTTTGAGTCAAACCCATTGACCCATGTTCCATGAGTAGTGGTTCACAAGAGCCCATCTCTCATGAGAATGAGTGGAACACTTAGCACCCATTGCATCTAGGTGATGCTCACATAGGTGAAGCACCAAAACTTCCCAAGAGGTCACCCATCCTAGTACTACTCCATCTTAAGCGCACTTAACCATGGATTTTCCTCAAAGTGGGCTTAACCTTAGAGGAAACTTTGGGGTTAAGCACACTTGAGCTAGAGTTTGTAATGCACCCTTTCTAGCACAATTTGTATGAGTTTTCTTTTAGCCTATTTCCCCATGGTCTTGTAGGCTAACCAGGATATAAAAGGGACTTAGAGGCCTTTTGTCCTAGGCAGTTTTGGTTGTAGTTCATTTTGATGTGATCTAAGACAGTTTTGGGCATACTTATTGTTTATAGTGAGTCAATATAGACACTTTTGGACATCTAATGGTAGAGGGGTCAATGATAAATTATTTTATATAGACAAAATCAATTATTTATCATCGATATAACTTATCATGCATTAATAAAGTTATTTTATAAAGTTAAATTTAATTATTTAACTTTATTAATGCATAGTCTATAGTTTGTGGGAAATATAAATTAAATGGCCCCCCTTCATTTTACAACACATTGGAGATATAAAATGTAAAAGGGGAAATATCAAAGAAAAAGCACTCGCAAAAAAATAGGAGTTGCTGAAAAATAAGAGTCGCAAAAAAATAGGGGGCTATGAGAAAATAGGAGGAAAAAAAATTATCCCACATTGACGAAACAAGAGAGTGAGCCCATGAGAAAGTGTATAAAAAGGAATGAAGTGCTCTCTTTTCAGCATGCTTGGATATTGTATGAAAATGGAGAAATTGTGGAGATTATTCTCTCAGGGCTTGGAGGATGAAATCCCTCTATGCTAACATTCTTATCGTTGTTGAAAGATATAGTCAAGAGGATTTGTGATTGATCATCAAGGTAACATCAACTTGTCTGTGCTATTTTCTTTATTTGAAAGTGATTGTCATCTTCCTAAGGTTCGATTGGAATATTAGTAGATGGGTTCGAATGTTATTGTTGTTTACACAATAAAAATTGTTGGTCAATTCTATTTGAAGTTTGTTAATGCAATTGCAAAGTATATATGTATGTTAGAATGAGTTTTACAAGCTTGAACTGACTATGCAAGTATAGAATAAGCCATACTAGACTGATTTACATCTTCAGCGAGTTGAATAAGTTTGAAATCACCTGGGAAAGAGTTGTAAAGATCTGAAGATTATATTTGGGTGTTGTACATGTCTGCAAACTCCTGGGACAAGTTTGTATAGGTCAAAGGAGGGTTGCAGTAAGTTTGTAACAGATATCTGGGCAGTGTACAAGGTCTAGAATAGAAGTTTGGAAATCTTTGTGGTATCTATTTCATGTTTAAGAAGGCATGAAATATATATATATATATATATATATATATATTCTAAACTAAGTTTCTTGCAAATATGGTACATTGATGTTTGACTTCAGCTTGATAAACATTATAAATCTGAATATTGTTCTATTAATTGTTGTGAAGAAGATATGTTGTTGTTTTTGTGAATATAATTGTGTTGGTAATTTTTTATTTACTTGTGCCCTATTAGCTATTATTAATTAATAATATATACATCTGCACATTAAGGACAAATCAAAAATCAATAATTAGTGTGTAAGGCAAATGTTTCACAAAATTCCTGAGAATAGAAGAGACCAAAATTCATTAGAACAAGGGGCGGCATATTATAGTGGTATCAAATTAGTGTATCATGCCATCATAGTTGGTACAAAATGATTGGGTAGTGATATGACAGATTGGATTATGCAACCATGTACTTATAATTACACTTCACACAGAAACAGGACAGGGTTAGAAGGACAAGAGGATTCAGAAGAGAAGAATGGGTAACACAACACAGGCAATATGGGTGAAAGAGGGGATCTAGGAGAAGAGATATTTTTGAACTTGTTGGATGCACTAGTTTAGACACATCAACAAGCAAAACAAAGAGCTCTGCAACAGAACCAACGGTTGGACCTTTTGACTCAGATGATGACTCGACAAATGGGGTTGATAGAATTGAAGCAGAGTTATCAAAGATAAAGTGAGAGTTGTATAAATTATATAGAGTTTTGGGAAAATTTAAAGTACTTAAATGAACATCCTGGGTGGTTAAGATCCATCTTTAAAAATAAAGTAAATGAAAATGAAAAAGATTCTTCTAGTGCAAGAAACAATGAGAAACAAATAAATAAAAAAAGATTCATAGTAGATCATTCGAATGGAGATAGTTCCTTGATTCATAAAGATCATTTTACATATTTTTTAAAAGACCATTTGGCCATGCATGTAACTATTGTCCATGAGTTTATGGATGAAGGGGAAGACAAAACAGCAGCCTTGGGATTAAGCTCAAATAATTCCAATGATGATGGTTCAAATAGATATAGGTTGGATGATCATACACAACCTTTGGAGAGGAGTGTTTATGAAGACATCAATACTAGTGAGTCTAGGAGTGAAATTCTCACAGAGCTAACCAGTCATGAGGAGGAGAACAAGCACCTTATTTCTGAACAAAGCAATCAACATTTTGCCACATGGGATCCGGGTGTGTTGGCACCTAAGTATGATGGAGATCTTACACAAGATGAATTTAATTTTGATTGTGATGAAGATCTTGAAACAAAATCTGATTTATCTTTGCACAAAGTTGACTTTGAGCATAAGTTTAGGTACTTGGATGATTTGGATCGACAATATATTGTTGAAAATGATAATGAGGATACACGAGAGACTTGGACAGCCTTGGAATTATTGATGAAAGGTACAAAAGTTATGATTTTGATATTCATCATAGCAGTAATTCTCTTGATTTGCATAAACATGATTGGAAGAATCAATTTGCGGTGTTTAATGATAACCTATTGTTTGAGGCAAGTTTAGAGAAGACATATGACAATCCATTTTTTGAGTTGGATGATGGAACAACTCTTTGGTGTAGTGCTACACTAGGTGAAAATATTAAGGTATGGGATCTAGGAGAATATTCAGAACCTGAGTCATTTTATGATTTTCAGTCTGCTAATGATTTGAGTTCACTTTATGAGGTGATTGGGTACCCTCTTGAGAGACCACCGGATATGAAATGTGAAAACAAGGAGACATATGAAGATTGCATTTGGAGTGATATAAGTGCTAGGAGGCATCATTATTCCTTACTACATGATAAATTTGAGGATAACTTGCGTATGCAAATTAATTATTTCAGTTGAGAGTTATTTCCTTGTTGACATTCATTTTGAGTTGCTTCAATCTAACATGAGGTTTGGTCTTGAGTTTTGGGATTGGCCAATAAGTGGTACATTTAATACTTTATTGTTTTTTATAAGTGGTAATACATGTCTTGCATATGTATTTGGAGATGTGGTTTTTTCATGGGATATATTAAGTCTTGGAGACCTCTACATTTCATTTTTTAAAAGGTTTCCAGAACTTGCTCTTAAACTTGATGAAATGTTTACAACAGTAATAAGTAAAGGCATCTTCCATCTTGTTTCTTATGCAACTTTAGAGAAAGGAGGAGATAAGTATGATATCTACATAATTGAAAATCCATCCTTTGAATTGATTTTGTTATAAATCATACTAATATTTCTTTGGGATTGGTTTTGAAGACACTTATTGCTCATCACACTTCAATTGTAGATGCTTACATGGAGAGGCTACATTAAGGGATTGGAAAATAAGTCACAAAATTCCATGATATGTATTATGTTCTAGATGACACTTGGATTTGTGTGGTGCACCTTTCTAGGAACATTGGAATCCATTCATGGTTGGGTATACATGCTTGCGATTCTCAACAAGAAATGATGGAGATTATTGGGGATGGTTGGAGAGAGTTTTGGAGGGATGATGATCTAGATTTTAGAATTGATAGTGTTGTTCATTTCCTTACCATTCATCTTATTATTCTATTGGTTCATCTACAAATGGATAGGAGAGAGATTTTTTTGGTCCCACTAAGAAGGGGGTGAATCAGACAAATAAAAACTTAAATACTTCAAACTGAACTCTCTGATTCACTCGGTAATAATGAGTAAGGTAAATAACCAATTCACAAATAAACTTGAATAACTAGAATAGGAATACATCTCATATATTTAAATCAATCATTCAAACTTAGCAATATCATATTAACTCATATAACTCCTGATTTAACTATGTTGACACCAAATATAACAAGGAAACCCAATTTGGGAAAAACCTTTTTGGGAATTGTAACCCACAATAAAAATGTACCCTTCTGAAGTATGCTCGGTTAAGAACTTATCATGTTAAAGATTACAAACACATTTTCTAAGTATGACCCTGTTAGGGGATTTACCTCAGATCTGTTAAGATCTTCACCCTGTTAGGAGTGGCCTTGTTAGAGGTCTTTAAACACTCTTTTGGAATGTCACCTAAGTCTAGGTTTTACAAATAGGACTGTTAAATCCACTCGGTTAAGAGATTTCTCTGTTACAAATATTAATAAGAAACAGTAAACTTTGATTTGTAAATATAGAAACTACCTTTGCTTGTGTCAGATCCTTTATGTTGGAATGATAGAAAGGTGTGTACTGAGAGGGGAGGGGTGAATCGGTACTCTTAAAAACTTTTCAAATAAATCTTTGTAATCATAAACTGTAATAACTGACTGAGTAGTTTGCTTTCACCATACATGAAATGTCATTATTGAAATGTAAATGCATGTAATCAAAACAATAAAACATTCATGAAACTCAAGTACACATAACACATGTATTTTGGTATCGCAAAAACCCTTGTTAGAAGGTAAAAACTGCAATGGGGATGGAACCCACAAAGCTTCACTATTGCAGTAATAAAGTATCATGTTAGAGATTACAAAGATTGATCACTTTTGGTGACCTTACCCTGTTAGGAATAACAATAAGATTGATTAGATCTACCTCGTGTGAGGATTTTGCAACATAATGTATGTGTGCACTCTGTTAGGAGATTTAGGCAAAGATAGATAAGTCTACTCTGTGAAGATATTTTGGGTCGGTTACAATTGTTAGAGAGTAAAAAAATTTGTGATTTGAAAAAATACAATCTGAATATTGTGGATAACAGATCTTTTAAGTGCAATAAACTTATCACCTTTCTGTGACTGATAATACCTTTTGTACTGCATAGTAGTCTTGTATATGTTTTGAAAATTGAATGCTTCAATGAAATCCTTGTGCTAAAACCCTTTTCTGATCTTTTGATGTCCTTAATGCAGCGGCTACTTGATCATACTTTGATCATCATACTTGCAAAAATAACATCTTACCCTTACATATATAAAACTTCTTGACCTAATTAGGGTTTTACAATATCTTAGAAAACCTAAGATCAATGGTGTACAAAATTTACCTTCATCATCTATACATATGAAACATAAACAATTAATAATTGCATTCGTAATTAATGTCCTCCTCGATCATTGTAAACCATTTTCTAGCTCGAAAAAAATTTGTTACCTTGAATGATGTGTCATTACAAAATTTTATGTAACTACTGGTTTACTCGGTAAATATTGTCTCTCGATGCTCGGTGTATAGTGTTGCTCAGTATGTCTATTGCTCAGTTATCACTGCACTCGGTTAACTCTACGCTCGGTGATCATTACCGTCTAGTCTGTCTTTGACTCTGTTACCGACTGGCAATTTGAATACTAATGACAACCTTCAAAGTAATATGGAGTAACATTCTCCCCCTTTGGCATTAGCATCAAAAACGTATATATGTATACACAATAACTCATACTCAGTGACTCCCTCTTTGTACATGCTCTCGGTATGCATAGATATAGTATACAATGTTTTCCCCTTTTTTGAAATTAATGACAAAAAGGAATAAATTACAACTTGTCAAAAAATTTGGTATGGGTCTTCTGGAGATTTTCCATGAGTCTCTCCCATTCCTCTTTTAAGTGCTCGAGGGTCAACTATTCCAAGTGCAGTTGAGCATGCATATCATAGATGTTCTCAATGACTGATAGCTCAGGGGTGGAAATCAAAGTCTTTGCCTCTGTCACATGTTTCTGCATCAATGTTGCATACGGTAGTAACAGAGATTGAAGCTCGGTTACATGATCCCTTATCATGTTCTCTTCCTTCTTCAATTTGAGTCTCAACCAATGTGTGTGAATAACCTTAGAATAATGCACTTGAAATGCATGTTGCTCAGTTGTAATACAATTTGCACTATCTTTTAGATCATTATCTAATTTCTTTATCTTTTTCACTAAGCTTGGTAGTGAAGTGGTCTAGTGTGCATAACTTCTGCAGAATTCTAAGTGCTTGAATCATAACAGTTTCTATTGTTGTTACAGATTCTGAGAGTGTTACCTTGTTCTCTTCCACTTCTTGGTTGATCTTTTCAGTAAGCTTGTACTGAATCTTTTTTTCTTCTCTTTGTTAAATTTTGCTCGGCATCAATATCTGGACCATTTATTGCCTTGGTGAGCAGTGCAATTTTATCAATGATTGGGGCAGATTCATCTATGTTCACGTCGGGAAAATATTGCATGAGTATCTCCTTGGCTACTTCTAGCACCTGCGTATTCTTGTGTTCTAACCTCAGCTTCTCTTGAGCTACTTTTTGGGTGCAAATCTCTCCATATTTCCTAAGTGATTCAGGATCAAGTGTCTTTGGGTTACATTCAGGGATTCCAATGATCTCATTAAGTGTAACTGGACCCTTTCTCCTTTTCTTCTTTTTCTTCTTCTTTTCATGTACACTTGAGGTAGGAGATTGTGTAAATAATAGTTGAGCCTTGTGCTTGGTATCTAGCTTTGGTGGCTTGGTGGGTATGATGACTTGTTTGGGTGGCTCGGTTGTTGACCTGGTGTCAGTGGTAGAAATGTCTACCATGGACTCTGTGTTGCCTTCACCCTTATCTTCTGCATTAGTGGTGTCTTTTGGTGCATCACCATGTGTAGTAGCTCCACTATGCTCGGTCTCCTTACCAGTTTCATCACCCTTGTCTTCTTATGTATCTATGACCTTCTTGGGTATCTTGGTTCCTTGTTGTGCTTCATTTACAATATCAATTGCTTGGACCAGTATAGGTAGATTACTTGGTATCATAGCTCGGGCGACCTCAGTTTCTTCTTTTTCTTTGAGGTTCTCGGTCGCACCAGCTATTACTTCATATTCCTTTGCTTTGTCATCTAGGTCACCTTCGGTTATATCATCTATTATAATATTTGCATGTCCAATATTTTTCAATAGTGCTGGAATTTCATCTATGACATTGTCAACAGTTGCATCTTCAACATTAGTTGTCTCGGTACTCGGTCGATGTCCATCGGTATCGACTGTGGATGCAATGTCCTCTATTTTCTTGGGTGGACTCAACATATTTTTCCAAATCATAGTACTCTCTTCATCAACTTCTTTCAATTTCCCTTGAAGTATATTGAATGCTCTGGATTGCTTTGGAAATTGTTTTGCATAATTTTTCATCGTGTCATTAATCTGTTCAACTATGTATTCAGCCTTAAGTACAGTGAGTGTTGCCTCTCTCATCTGTTTCTCTATTGTTAATGCATAAGTCTATCTAGCTGATATTTTGTCATAAATTTCTTGTGGTATGTATGTATAAAATTCTACAAGAACTCTTCTAAAAGTAACCTTCATACCAATAATTGCTTCTTCCAATTTATCTTGATTCTCGGTGTTCAAGTTTGTATAAGTTTGTAGCTTCGGATGTCCTAACCTTTTGGTTGACCTTATTGCTTTTGCTACTTCATCAAAAGTCTATGGTACCTTATTCTTTACAACCTTGAATTGATCAATGTTATCATTAGATTCATTCTTGTCATCTTTATCTCTAACATACCTTTTCCTTTATCTCGGTGCTGGGTCTCGGTGGTAGTCTTAGAATTCCTTGTCTGATAAGTATATTTTGGTGAGGGTCTAGTGATTTTGACAACTCCTTTCTTCAAAGGTGGCAAATTTTTTGTCACTGATTTTGTTCTTGTCCTAGGTGGATTCTTAGCCTTTGTGCCTTTTCCCTTCTTAGCCTTAGGTGGCTCTTCTTGTATTTCATCAGATTCTGTGTCTTCGGCATCTTGATCTTCTCCTTCACTGACTGTAGTCTACTCCTCGGTGTCGTCAAGTCATCTGTCAAGTTCTTCATCAGTGATAGAAAATTTTCTTTTCAATGTCTTGACAATTTTGGTCTTCTTTCGTCCCATCTTCTCTACTTGAAGTCCAATCTGTATTCTTGTTTTAGCGTCATCATATGTGCCAAACCTCATGGAAGATTTATCAACGGGTTCATTGAGTAATTTATCTATAGCCTTAGATCTAAATCTATGTCAATTTCATAATCCATAGGAGGTAGTCATGTTGTCCTAGGTTGTACTGCTTTGATAAGTGTGGTGTCGGTTTCTACCACAAAACAGATATCTTATTTATAATTTTCTACCAACTGGATTGGTATTCTTTTTCTTTTCTCCATTCTCTCTTTGAACTTCATAAAATAATCATTCATAATAGGTTCAAAATTTTCTCCTAGACTCTTAATGAGTTCACTGACTTGCACATTGATTGGTCGGTTGGTCTCCCAAGCTACATTACCAATGAAGGGAAAGAAATTTTTTTGATAGAAAAATGTACACATCATTAGAGAACCAAACTTACATGTATTTGATCTTGTTGATCTAATTGTCCTCGTGTTTTCTTCAAGTTTCCTTTGCAATAACTCGGCTGGGTCGAGTTGCAAACCCTTCTTCACAATTTTATAGGCAATGTCGACTGCTCCACATGCGAGGTTGTTAGGTCTACTGGATTGAAATATTTTGTATTCAATAACATATGCTCCAAATCTTTATTTAGGATCTCTAGTAGTGTTGATCCTTAGACCTCTACTCTCCCACTTGTCTCCTATTAGCTTCTCAATTTCTTATTTTGACGGGTGCCTTAGGGATTTTGTTTTGTCGGTTGTCAGATACCCAGTTACTGCATGTATAACATCTTTACTGATCTTCTTCGGTTCATCTAGCCATAGTTTACCATCGCGTACTTGGCTCGGTACAATGTGTATCCACTATGTCTTGAATTCCTTCGGGAAATGTAGGGCATTAGTTAACCCTTTTACTTCCAGATGCTTGTGATCCTCCTTTAGTTTCCCATTAGTGCTAAGCTCCTAATATGTCAAGATGAGCTCAAAATCACCTATTTCATTGATTTTTCAATGTATATATCCTCTTACATCATGAACCAGTAGAACCCTAGGCGGTATCGTAGAGAAATCACCTTTGTCGTCGAGTTTTGCAACAACCTCTGGATGAAATTTGTAGTGGGGTTTAGTGCATGTTGAATTCTTGATCAGAATTACCTTCTTTCTTTTTTCACTCTTTCCTTTCATGGTTTGAGATGAAGATGCCATCATGTTTTTCAAATTAGGGCTTCCAACGAAAATCACAGACAGCTCGGTAAGTGCAAATTCTTACCTGATATAACCTTTAATTGCTAAGAATATGCTTTGAACCTCTGTGAAATGCTTCAAAATGCTATGTTGTGAATTCTCTCTTAATCTCTCTTCTTTTCTCTTTGATCGTTGTGTGAACACATGAGTTCACTTTCCTTGAATTTATACAAAATAGTTTATTTAGCACAATAAATTCTTGTCACCAACCACTCAATCGACAAACAAATCACTCAGTTGACACTACAGATACCTCATCTCAGTGAGTACAACAGATGCTTGGTTGACTCAGCAACTCAGTTGTCTCTCACATGTTCACTGACTATAATTTATTACTCGGTACAGATTAACCGACTCAACTAATTAAAAGTTATCAAAAATATAATACCATAGTGCATCTTAATTCATGCTAATTTTGCATTTGTACAATGAATATAAGGAACTAATGTCAGATATAAATTTGCAAAACATAGTTCCATACCTGCTTGTATTGCTCAGGTGAAGGTGGTGGAATCACCTAATCCATCGGATGAGGTGTCACCGACTGTTGTGCTTGGCCCAGCATTGTCATTTGATGCTCTCCTCCACATTTGATTTCTTATCCTCGTGATTTCTTTGATTGTTTTTACATTTCCATAATTACATGTATCTGTTACTTGGTCTCTGCAATCTTTACTTAAGTGACTGACCTTTCGAAAGTGTGTGCATGTCATTCCAAATTTTGACCAATTTATAGATTTACTTCTCCATTCTCATAGTTAGCTGTAATATGTCCATATCTACACATGTTGTGCAACTAGCCCAAGTGTTATAATCCTAAGAACATGCATTACCTTGTCTTCTCGGTTGATATGTTTTTTCTTGTCCTTTTGGTTTCCAAATTTGCTTCATCTTAGTCTTGCATGCTAGTGATGTGTGACCATGCATGTTGCAATTGCGACAATATTTTTCCATGTAGGGTTTCTTCTATGGTTTATTCATCTTAGATCTATATTTATGTGCATGATGTCCATGCTTATTATAGTTATATAAATTACCATTGTATTTAGGAGAGTTTCTAGAAATACCTTTTGCTTTGCTTCTGCAAACGTTCAAATGTGTGGCCTGGTTTTCCACAATGATGGCATGAGGGCTTGTTAGGCTTCAAATTTGTTTACACATTCCTTTGTTCAGCTTGATTTGATGATTCTCCATGCTCGGTATATCCTAAACTGGTATTGTTGTTAAGTCTCCTTTTATTGTTCATAAATTCATCCATCCTCTTATTACTTTCTTCAGATCTCTTAATCATCTCATTATGTTGTTGTAGAATCTTTACTTCATTTCTCAGTTTTTCATTCTCTTCTTTTAATTCACCAATATCTTCTAATTTTCTATAAATTTCAATATTTACTCAGTTGGCCTCATGACTCATAGCAACCATCTAATTGGTAATCTCAAAGTAATGTTTGGTAAGTCTCATTATTTCAGATTCTTTCTCTTGTAGATTTTTAGTCATTTGTCTTATGTCATCAACAGCCATGTTTCTTTCTTGTTCAACTTTCTTTGCATCAATCAAAACTTCAACCATTCTAACCATTTGTGTATCTTGACCGTTGTACAGTGCTTTCACTTTTTCGGTAAGTTGTTGATTGTTTTCATATAGTTTTGATATGATTCCTTCAGATGCATCATATATGCTACTAGATTTAGATCTAGATGTATCAAATGGGTCATGTATCTCTTCTTCCTGATAATCATTCTCATTACAGAGAGATGCCATATCTTTTCTCTTAACCAACATCTCCTTTAGTTTCTCCTTGGCTTCTTTGAATTGTTCAATGTAGATCTGGAACTGTATTTTTATTCTCAATAGTTTTGTCAAGCGTATACCTTTCCATCGTAAGATCTTTTCTCTTCAGTGATTAAACTTTTTAAACAAGAGAACTAGCTCTATTACAAATTGTTGGAATGATAGAAAGGTGTGTACTAAGAGGGGAGGGGTGAATCAATACCCTTAAAAAAATTTCAAACAAATCTTTGTAATCATAAACTGTAATAACTGACTGAGTAGTTTTCTTNAGAGAACTAGCTCTATTACAAATTGTTGGAATGATAGAAAGGTGTGTACTAAGAGGGGAGGGGTGAATCAGTACCCTTAAAAAAATTTCAAACAAATCTTTGTAATCATAAACTGTAATAACTGACTGAGTAGTTTTCTTTCACCATACATGAAATGTCATTTCTGAAATGTAAATGCATGTAATCAAAACAATAAAACATTCATGAAACTCAAGTACACATATCACATGTATTTTGGTATCGCAGAAACCCTTGTTAGAAGGTAAAAACGGTGGTGGGGATGGAACCCACAAAACTTCACTACTACAGTAATAAACTAGCTTGTTGGAGCTTACAAAGATTGATCACTTCTAGTGACCTTACCCTGTTAGGAGTAATAATAAGATTGATTAGATCTACCTCATGTGAGGATTTTGCAAGACAATGTATGTGTGCACTCTGTTAGGAGATTTAGGCAAAGACGGTTAAGTCTACTCTGTTAAGAGATTTTGGGTCTGTTATAATTGTTAGTAACAAAATTTGTAATCTGAACAAATACAATCTAAATATTGTGGATAAAAGATCCTTTAAGTGCAATAAACTTATCACCATGATGTGACTGATAATACCTTTTGTACTGCACGGTAGCCTTGTCTCTCTTCTGAAAACTGAATGCTTGAATGAAATCCTTGTGCTAAAACCCTTGTCTAATCTTCGAATGTGCTTAGTGCAGTGGCTACTTGATCATACTTTGATCATCATACTTTCAAAAATAACATCTTACCCTTACATATATCAAACTTCTTGACCTAATTAAGGTTTTATAATATCTTAGAAAACCTAAGATCAATGGTGTACAAAATTTACCTTCATCAGCTATACATATGAAACATAAATAATTAATGATTACATTTGTAATTAATGTCCTCCTCGATCATTGTAAACCATTTTCCAGCTTGGAAAAAATTTGTTACCTTGAATGATGTGTCATTACAAAATTTTATGTAACTTCTGGTTTACTCAGTAAATACTATCTCTTGGTGCTCGATGTATATTGTGCTCGGTAAGTATGTTGCTCGGTGATCACTGCACTCGGTTAACTCTGCGCTCAGTGATCATTACCGACTAGTCTGTCTTTGACTCTCTTACCGACTGGAAATTTGAATACTAATGACAACCTTCAAACTCATATGGAGTAACACTTTATGCTTAATTGAATACTAGCATCACATACTCCATTGATCTCTTCTTCAGACTATAGATTCTTCGATCTCTGTTTCTCTGTTCTGCTTGGTAAATGTTGTTCTTCAGCTTCTTCTTCTTCTTCTATGTTCAATTCGCCAGCCTCTTTCTCTATTCATATTTCTCACTCTTTATATAGACATGCTTTTTCCTCTTAATCTCCTTCATTTGCGCTCATTCGTTCAATCATCTTCTTCATATTTCACAACTCGGTAAACCATCTCACTTTTACCTCGGAACTTGTATTTTTCTTGAAACTCTTCACAATTATTTTTAACCGCTTGATCTTCGCCTTAGATATTCTCATTGAATTTTCTCCTTCGTAGATCTTGTAACAAACATCATTTAGTTCATTTCCTCATTCATCTCATCATCACTTCGCATTAAATTTGATCTTATCATAATTTATAATCAATGTCATGTACTCGATAAAACTTGCTTTGCAACTCGGTAACTGAATTCATTCACTGCTCGGTGTCTAACTCGTCTATGGTGCTCGGTGCTTGACTTCCACTCGGTGTTCGGTAACTTGTGGCCGACTCACATAACATTCCACCGATTGACTCTATCTAGCTCGGTAAACTAACTCTTTCAGTCATAACTTTAATTCATTGCAATTTCTGACTTGATCAACCAATTGTACCAATTTGATAACATCAAATATATAGTAGAAAATAGCTATATCAACATTACTCAATCATTGTCTGATCTGTATTTGTCACCCATTTAAATTCTCCTCTTAAGATATGGTAACATAATAAAAATCAATTAATTAATTTCTTGACATCAATGACAAAACAACAACTGGTCTAACTATTTCTACAATCATGATACTCGGTTTCACTCGGTCTTCATCATCTTCATCATATATTCATCAATTAATCAACAATTTTAAGTAAGGATTGGAGCATTGAACAAATGGTCAATCTTGGAAGTGTTACTTCGCAAAGAATGGGTCTGAATTTCAGTTTTGAGCTTTCTTTTTGGTTGCAGACCAGTCACTTCACTTTATGGTTTGCACTCATTCACTGGAGTTGGTACAATATCTTTTGTCGAGGAAGTAAATATTTTCAGTTGGAGATTGCTTGGAGCTTCACCATTTTACCTTTGGAATTGGTCCAGGGCAACAAATTTCTTTATGTTATGGATCATTTTCAGAGGGATTTGGAGTTGTAATAATGAAAGTTAGCACCGATGTCCACTCTCCGATTAGATTATATATGAGTTCAAATTCCAATTTGCACATGAGTTGGATGGTTTCTTTAGTCCAACAGGGGAGAAGTTCTTGGTTGAGGATTGATGGTAGAGGAGATTTGATTACAAAAGATGGGTTTTTTGTTACTCTCATATTCATGAGTTCTATGTATCCAGTGAGATTTTAGATTGTTTACTATTGTCCTAGCATTTTCACTTTTTTTTGTTGACCTCAATCTCAGGGCAATTTGATTTTGAACACTTGCATATTTCAGTGCAGCCAATTGTGGGAGATCCTCTTGGTATGGTTCAGTTATTCTCCACTTCCACCTGGGAGAGTTTGGGTCATTGCAGTCACTTCATGATGTTAGTATGCATGCTTCCAAATAATGTTTGGTTGATTGCAGTAAGTTGGGTTTGTTGGTGTACTCAAGCTTCCTACCTTGACACTTGGAGGTTATGTGTCAGTGATATGATACCAATTGTTGATCATAGATGCACTAATTAGTTAGTTGATTTCAGGATAAGTTTTGTAGACATCTTTATTAGTCCCTCACTTGTGATAGATCTATTTCTTGTTTGGGACTTCATGAGGAGATATACCGAGCATTATGGTTTTGGGCTGAGCAGATATTTCTTCCAGTTGCTCGGGATCATATTGGTTATTGGGATTGCAATTATGGATCTTACTGGGACTCCCCAACATAAAATGTTTCATGTTGTGATCAGAGTAGTGCAGCGTCAACATGGTGGTTCCTTTATCAGATTGATTTGGAACCCCGAGATCACTTTGGTTTGCAATTTAGTAGTTGAGGATGAGGAAGCCATTGTTGGCTTATTGGAGGTTGCTCCTGTGGATTTTCAGTTTGATCCTTTCAAAGACCAGTTTCTTGAGGAGATGATTGAGTTTATGCAGTGCTTGATTTCTCTTCTTGCTAGAGATTAGCCAGAGGTCTATGGTTTGGGAACTTTACAGGACATTGTCTACAGTAGATGGTGATGCAATTTTCTTGTGTTGACTTGGGACTCTGGGCTCGTTCTTGGCTACATTCTTGATCAATTTGATGATTGTGGATTGCATTGGCATTGCTTGAGGACAAGCAATATTTAGGAAGGGCGGATTGTAGTGTCTCTTTTCTAGCACAATTTGTATGAGTTTGTTGTTTAGCCTATTTCCCCATGCTCTCGTAGGCTAACCAGGACATAAAAGGGACTTAGATACCTTTTGGCCTAGGTGATTGTAGTTCATTGTGATGTGATCTAAGACAATTTTAGGCATACTTACTATTTATAGTAAGTCGATATAGATACTTTTGGACATCCAGTGGCAGAGGGGTTGATGATAGATTGTTTTGTATCAACAAAAACAATTATTTATCATCGATATAATTTATCATGCATTAATAAAGTTATTTTATAGAGTTAAATTTAATTATTTAACTTTATTAATGCATAGTCTATAGTTTGTGGAAAATAAAAATTAAATGGTCCCCCTTCATTTTATAACACATTGGAGATATAAAAGGTAAAAGGGGAAATATCAAAGAAAAAGCACTCGCAAAAAAATAGGAGCCACTTGAAAAATAGGAGCCGCAAAAAAAAATGAGCCATGAGAAAATAGGGAGTCGCGAGAAAATAGGGGTCACGAGAAAATAGGAGGAAAAAAAATGTTATTTTTTTAATCCCACATTGACGAAATAAGAGAGTGAGCCCATGAAAAAGTGTATAAAAAAGAATGAAGTGCTCTCTTTTCAACATGCTTGGATATTGTATGAAATTGGAGAAATTGTGGAGATTATTCTCTCAAGAGGACGAAATCCCTCTATGCTAACATTATTCTCGTTGTTGAAAGATACAGTCAGGAGGATTTGTGATTGATCATCAAGGTAACATCAACTTGTTTGTGCTAGTTTCTTTATTTGAAAGTGATTGTCAGCTTCCTAGGGTTCGATTGGAAGATTAGTAGTTGGGTTCGAATGCTATTGTTGTTTGCACAATAAAACTTGTTGGTCAACTCTATTTGAAGTTTGATAATGCAACTGCAAAGTATATATGTATGTTAAAATGAGTTGTACAAGCTTGAACTGACTGTGCAATCACAGAATAAGCCATACCAGACTGATTTACATCTTCAACAAGCTGAATAAGTTTGAAATCGCCTAGGAAAGAGTTGTACAGATTTTGAAGATTATATTTGGGTGTCGTACTTGCTTGTAAACTCCTAGGACAGGTTTGTATTGGTCAAAGGAGGGTTGTAGTAAGTTTGTAACAAATATCTGGGTAGCGTACCAAATCTGAAATAGAAATTTGGAACTCTTTGTGGTGTGTATTTCATGTTTAAGCAGCCATGAACAAATATATATAATCTGAACTAAGTTTCTTGCAAATATGGTACATTGATGTTTGACTTCAGCTTGGTAAACGTTATAAATTTAAAAATTGTTCTATTAATTGTTGTGAGGAAGATATGTTGTTTTTGTGAATATACTTGTGTTGGAAATTGTTTATACACTTGTGCCATGTTAGCTATTAGTAATTAACAATATATACATGTGCACGTTGAGGACAAATCAGAAATCGGTAATTAGTTTGCAAGCCAACTGTTTGACAAAATTCCTGAGAGTAGAAGAGACATAAATTCATCAGAACAAGGGGGCATCATATTTCAATACTTTATGATGAATTTTATTTTTTATGAAATCGCATCATGTTTAGCAAGGAAAGCACATGATCCTACCATTTCATATGTTTCTTTTCTATCATTTTGAAAATCCACTCACATGTATTCAAGAGAGTGGTTCACAACAAATGGATCCTTAAATAAATTACAATATTATTTGGGCCAATAGCTTCCCATTCTACTTTTTAAACCATTTGTAAGAAAAATCTTTCTAACTTAAAATAACGAATTTGATATAACAAATAATAGACCTTTAGGAAATATAAGAAAATCTATTGTTTGCGTTATCAAATTTTCCTCATTAAGATTAGAAATTAATTGATAAGTAGGATATATTTCCACAGCAAGTCAACTTGTGATATTGCTATCAGGATTCAACTATGTAGTTTTTGAGTCAAACCCATTGACCAATGTTTCATGAGTAGTGGTTCACAAGAACCCATCTCTCATGAGAATGAATGGAACACTTAGCACCGGAGTTCCATAACTCGCCGCGAGTCATGCGAGTTATGATAACTCGCAGGTCGAGTAGACCTCGGCGGGTTTTCATGACCCATGAACATGACTTGACGAGTCATGGGTCATGACCCGCATGACTCGTGAGTCATGCGAGTCATGTCATGATTCGTCGAGTCCGTGGTCTATGACCCGGCCGCGACAGTCATCTTGTATGACTTTAAAAAAAAAAACATAAAAACAAAAGCTTTTGCTTTTTCTTTTTTTACAAGTGCCTTCTAATTTGCCCTAAAAGGCATTTAGTTTTGCTTGTTGGGAGAAGAAGAGAGGAAAGTGAGAGAGAGGAAGAAAAATAAGAGGCCAAGGGTTTGAAACTAGCAAGGAAGAAGAGCATCAAGGAGTGCACAAGATCACTTCGGGGAGACATACGTTTGCATTGAGAGCATCAAGGAGTCCACAGCAGCTGTTTCAAGACTTCGCAACTCATTTGAAAGAGGTAAGTGTTAAATTTTGAAGATTTTGTTAGTTTTTTGTTGTATGTTTATGGATTTTCCATTTTTTCTAAATTTTTTTTGAAGTTTAACTTTCCAAATGAGTTGATAGAAGTAGATCGTTCGCAATGAGAGAAGTAGATTGTTCGCAAACCCTTAATTTTTTGAAAGAATGCAAACATGCTTTTACAAATTTTTTTAGAAAAATGTAGGGTTTGCTATTTTTTTATTTTTTAAAATACAATACACAAATTTGTAATTTTGTCTGTTATTTTTGTCTTATTGTAGCTGCTAGAAACCATCAAGTTTAGAAAACATTAACTCTTCTCAATGCCTCCTAAGTGTAAATCTTGGAAATATACTGAAGATTTTCCTAGTAGACAAAGAAACCAAACAAAATGCTCATTTTGTAAAGAAATTTTTCATGGTGGCATCAATAGGTTTAAATACCATAATGTCGGCATACCTGGCAATGATGTTGATAAATGTTTAAAGGCAACTCCCGAGGCAATCCGTTTTTGTCATGTCGGGTTAGAAAAATATGAAGAAGACAAGGATAAGAGAAAGAGGCAAAGAGAAGAGTTAAATGTTATTGGTTTCCGTTCATTTGCATCCCCATACATAGCCGCATTTGCATCCGTAGCCGGATCCACATCTACAGGTTGTGTTGGAGAGGGTTCTTCCATGCCTCATTTTCATCCTAGTGCTAGCGCTTCTAGTGATGCTCCTTCTAGTGGCACTTTTACCCTTGGCCCTAGAGTCCGGAAATCAAAGTTGGACAGTTATTTTATGCCACGCACTACTCCTGGTGCACAACCCTCGCTTGAGAGCGTGGGTTGGAACAAGGAGGTCCATGATACTGCAAGAAAACAAATTTGCAAGTTTTGGTACTTTTGCAACATTCTATTTGTTGCAGCCAGGTAATTCTTTTAAGCCTTTTATTCGATTGCTTTAAGTTTAAAATTAAATTTGAGTTGAACATGCTTTGTCTATTGATTAATTAATCATATTCTATTTCTGACAGGTCTCTTTACTGGCAAGGCATGATAGATGTCGTAACCATTTGTGGAGCGGAATTTCAAGCCCCTACTGATGCTGAGTTAAGTGGCCCCCTCTTGTTAGAAATGGTAAATGATATGAAACTTGAGCTAGAGGACCACAGACGGTATTGGAGCCAAAAAGATTGCACCATCATGACAGATGGTTGGACAGATAGGAGGAATAGGACACTCCTAAACTTTCTTGTTTCTTGTGGAGGTGATTGATCATTCTACTTCCCTAAAATCATTGAATAATTTAATTTTTATTTTGATTTGTTGATTGATCCATGATAATTGATAAGTATTTTGCTTTATTTTCACTATTCAGGATCCACCATGTTCTTGAAATGTGTTGATGCTTCCTCACATGTGAAGAATGCCACATACTTATGTTAGGTTATTGAGGAAGTTATACAAGAGGTGGGGGAAAAAATGTGGTGCAAGTGGTGATGGATAATGCAGCAAGTTATGTTGTTGCAGGTAAACTTTTGACTTTTGATGCTTTGATGGAGAGTTATCTATGAATTTATTTAGCATTTTCTTAACACTTCTTAATTTCTAATTAATTTAAAATTTTTGCAAGAAAACTTTTGATGGAGAGGCACCCTAAAAGTTTTTGGTCTCCATATGCGGCCCATTGCCTTGAGACCTCATGTTAGAGGATATTGGCAAGCTTGAATGGGTCAAAACATGTGTTGATAAGGCCAAAAACATTTGCAAGTTTATCCACAATCATGCATTGGTCCTTAGCATGATGAGGCAATACACAGGGCAAAGGGAGTTGGCTCGTCTTGGTATCACGAGATTTGCCTCAAATCTTCTCACACTAAAATCCTTATTGAAATCAAAGGAAATCAAAGGCAGCTTTGAGACGCGTGTTTGTTGGTGAGGAGTGGACTGCCTCATCCTATGCTACGACCACTGCAGGGATGGATGTGGTAGATTGTATTTTTGATGAGCCAGGTTTTTGGATCCCTTGTGCAGAGATCATGGAGGTAAATATATTTTTGTTTTCTTTGACTCTTGCAATTTTTCTTGTTTTAAATTTTTAATGGACACTTGTGACTTAATTTTTTTTTTAACATTAATAATTATATGCAGGTCACTGAGCCCCTCGTAGTTCTCCTACGAGTTGTTGATGGAGAGAAGCCCTCTATGGGCTACATATATGAGGGCATGGATAGGGCCAAGGAGGCCATTAGATCCAGGTATGCAGGAGTTGAGGATAAGTACGGCCCCATTTGGGAGATCATTGATAGGAGATGGCAGAACCAGCTTCACAGGCCCATCCATGCAGCAGCCTATTTCTTCAATCCTTCATTTCGTTTCCTTGATAACTTCAAGGTGGATGAGGAGGTTCTTGGTGGCCTATATTCAGTGTTGCACAAGATGTGTAACACATCTACACTGCAAGAGATAGATGCATATAATAATGAAGAAGGGATCCTTTTTTCAAGCCAGATATGCAAAGACAGTAGGACAAAATTGAAGCCAGGTAAAAATGTATGTTAAAGACTTAAAAGTTTTTTGATTTTATAATCTTAGATCTATCATTAAAGTTGGAACTTGGAAATGAGACTGATTTTTTTTCTTTTGCTTATTTCAGATAGATGGTGGCAAATGTTTGGGCC
>MU217964.1:314801-333002 GCA_018584345.1 Thuja plicata | reverse complement strand
ATGGATTTCATGGATCTTATATACATTTGACACTATTTATAATTCTGCATATCTATGTTTTCTATTTCCTTCAGCTACAATTTACGTTTGTACTTATGCAATGGATGTATGTTTATGTATGTGATCAAATTAGCTCCTATTTGATGATGTTATAGTGTTTTTAAGCTTTACTCAATAATGGGTGCCTAAAACAAGTTTTAAATCCTAAAAAGACTTTGTTTTTCATTTTGTCGAGTCGTTGCCGAGTCATAGGCGAGCCGCGGGTCGAGTCGTCTTTGTCGAGTCATGGGCGGGTCCGAGTCATGGAACTTTGCTTAGCACCCATTGCATCTAGGTGATGCTCACAGAGGTGAAGCACCAAAACTTCCCGGGAGGTCACCCATCCCAATTTTACTCAAACTCAAGTGCACTTAACCACGGAGTTTCCTCAAAGTGGGCTTAACCTTGGAGGAAACTTCAAGATTAAGCACGCTTGAGCTAGAGTAGTACTGGGATGGGTGACCTCTCAGGAAGTTTTAGTACTTCACCTCTATGAGCATCACCTAGATGCAATGAGTGATAGGTGTTCCATTCATTCTCATGAGAGATGGGTTCTTGTGAAACACTACTCATGAAACATGGGTCAATGGGTTTGACTAAAAAACTACACAATTGAATCTTGATAGCAATATCACAATTAGAAACTAATGTTTTTCATTAACACATTAACTATTGATCAATGTCTTATTGTTACGAATTGGATACCCTTGTTATAAGGGCCTAAGAAGTCTCTCTTTGATGAAAGAAATACCTCCCTGAAGCATCCAAAGCACACATTCACTTGACAGACAAGTTCCTACCCTTAAACTCAAATATCCATTACTCAAC
Source organism: Thuja plicata (assembly GCA_018584345.1). Classification (NCBI taxonomy): domain Eukaryota; kingdom Viridiplantae; phylum Streptophyta; class Pinopsida; order Cupressales; family Cupressaceae; genus Thuja; species Thuja plicata. The sequence goes on along the minus strand of MU217964.1, from coordinate 332,135 downwards.
GATTGCATCTCAAATACATATTTAATTTAATCAAGCAAAAATGTAATCGCATAAATTGGCCTCTCACTCTCTACACATTCGATACTTACAAACAGTCACCCTTATTTGTTCTGACCTCCTCTATAACATAGCCTCTCTATTATTTCCTCTGACCACTCTCTCCTCCTTATCTTCAACTATCTCCTTCCCAGAGCATAGTTTGCATACTTATTTCTACATTATTTTCTCGATTCTCATCTTAACACAACTTTTACTATGCACAACCTCCTTCACACACTAACCAATTCATATTCAAGCATTTCCTTAGAGCAGTTTAATCAACTCATCTACATCCCTTTCATGGCATCACACCAATTTTCCTTGGTCGATACCAAACTCTATTGGCCATCACTAGTTACATAACCTCTCTTCTTCTTAAAGAGTCAATGCCTCTCCTTGTTTTGCATTCTCTTTTTTCCCTCCCTATGCTACCATGACTCTTCCTTCACCCCGTACAGTTCACTACTACATAGAGAGGGTTTTAAGACAATATTTAAAGCAATCTTTGAATAAATTGTCTTAATTAGACAAAAACAATACACCAAAAAAAAACTTGTGTATTATTTTAAATAGTGTCTTTATGCGAGTGTCTCAAATTATTATGTTAAAAATTTGTCTCTGTAAAGTCAACATAGAACACATGTATTATTATGGTTTGTAGAAAGACGATATAGAACGCATAAATTATTCTCTTCAGAGACAATTTCATGGGTCTCTCTAGAGACAATAGTTGATCTTGAAGGCTTATTGTCTCTAATAAGACATGTCTTTAATCCCAACTAGTCTTTCTTTGGAGACAATTTCACTTTTTTATATATAAAATTCATCCTCCTGGTAGATGTGAAACACCTTGTCATAAAAAAACTCCACATTTTCTTAATGGCTTTTCCATTATCCAACAACTCAAGAAGTAAATTTCTGTATTTCCATCAATCTAGCTTTATTGAATATATTGTTTAATGTAACTTCTGAGAGCAGCTCTGTCCTTGGAATCAGCAGATAACAACAGCGGAGAGGAGAAATTAACAATAACAGCAATTAAACAGTCATAAGAAATAAATGAAAGCATAAGGGTGCTCTGTTCTAAATTTGTAGGATGCTCTCTTTTTCAAGGCAGAGTCCTCTGGTTTTTATTGCAGCTTCTTTAAAAAATACAGTCTGATTTTTTTAAATCATTTGCAGTCCCTAATCAAGGAAAAACTACGTAGGAAAAAGACTGACTACCACTAACAGCAGTTTCAAACAGGGAGACTAATCATAAAACTAAGACTACTACCTAAACACGACTTGTCTTTATTCAGTTACAGTTATATAACTGTCCAATGACATGGACAAAAACAATTAATAAACAGAGCATGCACAGCATGCTTTATTCGATGGGAGAAAAACGTGAGATTTAATGAGACAACAAAAGATGGACAAAACAAACTGACTGCAGATCTAATCCTCTGACTAAAAGTTGTTAATCTAAGAATGAAATACACATGTGCAGCATTGTAGAGAACTGAAGATGCATGGCAGTGAATAATAATTTAGACTTGTCCTCTACAACTGCATGATATCTTGATCCTATTAAAAAGCATCAGTTATCAATATTTTATGTTATTTCGGGTTGTTTCTATCTATCCTTTTCCTTTCTGTCCTCTTTCTTTGACGCAGTACTCTAATTGTGGTTGTGGATTGCTCATCACATTGAACACCCTCCTCTTTATTCTTGTCTCCCATTTGCTGAAATTCAATGATGGTTTTCTGCTGAGGTTCAGGAATGACAATTGAATCATTCTGTGCAACAAACGCTTCATCATGTGAATGTATCTCCTCCTCATGCTCACTACCAGATGCTTCACTTAATGAGTTTGATTGTTGGGCTTCCTATACACAACACAATATAACATGTTAAAATAATATAAGTGCTCCAATTAAATTATTGCATAAGTCATTAAATATTATAAACAACTTACCTCAGATTCATGACCAGTGATTAATTTCTCCCCTCGATTTATCATATGTTGTCGAAGGCCTTGGGAACCATGTAGTAAAGCATATTTTAGGTCCTCCTCTGAAGCTTCCTTTTGAAATTGGTGAACCTACATTAACAAAGATAACCAAATTTATAATGTATAATGAATCATAAGATACAAATAACTCACAACTTTGTCATGATTATTTTTCCTGAAATAAAAAATATAATAGATGAAAATATTCACTAACCATGCCACTACGAATGCTATTATATCCACCAGATCCTAATTTATGGGATCCAATTCTTGACACTCGAGCTTGGGTTGCATTCATTGTATCTCGAAGGCGTCTTTTACCTCCTCGTACAAATGGCCTATAGTTTGGATTATTGTGGGCCTTCCTCTTAAACTTTGCATCTTTCATAAGTTCATCCCACGTCACTTGGTCTGTGATCCAAGCTGGACATGGATACCTCAAGTCTTTTGTCAACTTCGACCTTAGATTGTCTCGTTTAGAGTGAATGTATTTACGTGCAATATCTAGAATATATTCTTTATTAAAACCAGGATTGCCAAATGCTATTATGACATCTTTAAAGAGTTCTTCTTTTTTAGCATTGGTTTGCTTCCTCCAATCCATTTGGATGGTATTGCCAAATAATTGTTCTGCACGACGAAAAATAAAGTGAAAGAACTTTAACCCCATTTCATCTTTCAGGACATTTCCTTCTGAGGTGAGCAAGATTGTAACTTCTTGCAGTCCTTTTGTAGTTACTGAAGATATTGTTGTAGTTTTGGGGGTTGAAGTAAATGCCCTTATAGGTACATCAGTCACTTTGTCATTTAATTCCTGTATTTACAATGAAATTGTGAAAACTGTTAAAAACCCAACCAAAATATAAAACTATTTTCATTTCTAAAAAAATTATCCTAAACGCCAAAAATGGAACTTTAAAAAAAACAAGAACTTAGAAATTAGAAATAATTTAACCATAGTTCAATAACACAGTTCATGAAAGGAATGGTAATACACCGGGACAAATAGCAAGCAACAGAAAATAGTTTTAGAGACTTACAATGACAGTAAATGAGCTCCCATGAGGATTACAGTTCAGATTGCAGTAGGCTTACTTGCATATAAAGGTTTGTAAACAATTGGAACGGAAGTTGCAAAGGAGGTAAGAAAGGTTTTGGAAGTTCTTTTGAGAAAATTCAAAAGAGTAAATTCAAGTTGTTAAAAACAAATACAAGTTTTCCTATCTACCATCACGTGATGAATAGCTGGGCATTGTTACCTATTTTTTCACTTTATGGGAAAAAATTGCATTGTAATGGGTCTTGGGTCTTATTAGAAAGGTTGTATATTAAAAGTTTTACAAAGCATCTAAACATTGGTCAAGTAAATTTAGGGGATATTCAGAGGGAAAGCACATTAATAAGCTTTAATTGTTCAAGGTATTCATTTTAAATGTTGTCTTCTTTGGCTCTTCTATTTTAACTTGGTCAAAATGCAAAAAGTCACATTGACATTCTCAAGAGCTTTTAGAGGGAATTTAAAGTTTAGAACAGCGGTGTTACCCATGGTTTAGTGTGAGTTTGGGGTGTGATTTTGAAACCTAAATTCATGAGTTAGTTTGATTCATGGTAGATGGTTCAGAGTTTCAATTCTCAAGACCCTAGCATGCCCAAGAGAAGTTGAAAAGAACAGCTATTTGCAAGGGGGGAAAGCAGATATTGCCAATGACAAAAGGAGTTTCAGTAAGGAACGAAAGATAGACATAAATAACAGCAGCTTCTAATGCATGAACAGCAGTTGCTATGAATTGAGCAAGGAGATTACACCTAAGAACAGCACATTTTGATGAGTAACAGAGGTTTTAAGTGCAAAGAAGTGCAGATTTCATGAAAAGAAACAGCAAGTGCATTAAGAGGGAAAGGTTTCACTAAGAAGTTATGAACAGCAGTTACCACCTCAAGAACAGCAAGGTCCGTGATGAACACCAAGTTCCAAGCCGAGATGCATGATAAGAGGTAGAGTTTGCAAGCGTAGCATACGAACCCTAGGGTATAGGCACTGTCCTTTTATTTCCTTCATATGAATAAGATGTTTTATTCATTTTAAGGAACTTTTCACTGGCATTGGGGTGTTGTGTTCAATCTCACAGTTGTTTGCTCTCACAAAAAGGGTTTCTATTATCACACTTGTAGAATTTTTTAAGACATTGTTGAAAAAGGGTAGAGATATTCATTGTTTCTATTTACTGTTCTTTGTAGGGATTATTCATTATTCAATGTTTTTTTCATTGTTTTTGAGAGAGAAGCATTCACTGTTCTCTCTTGACAAGTGTGTTCATTATTTATAGAGGTGCTTCTCAATGATTTCAACACAGTGAATTGTTCACTGTTTTAACTTTTCAACTGCTAAGTTCACTGTTTGGAGAAGGTATGACTGTCAAGTCACTGTCATTAAAAACAGAGACAAATTCACCTCATTGAAGGATTAGGGTCTGCACTATTGAGAATAGTGACCATGCCAAATGAAATGAAAATAGGGATATGACTTGAGGTTGTTGATTTATGTCATGACATGTACAAGAATACATGGTGGAACCCAAGCATGAAAAATAGATCCCAAGCACATATGAAGTATAAAGAAGACATCAAAACAGAGCATTGTTCTAAGAATGAAGGACAGTGACTTGGAATGGCAAAACAGTGGCATCTCAGTGGTATAGAATGGTAAGATAGCGACCCTAAGAAGGTTAAAGAACAGCAAATAGTAAAGGTCAAAGCCCTTTTTCTATGAACCTATGACAATGAGTCAAGAACAGAGCAATAACAGAAGTCAATGAAGGTACCAAGAGTACTGCTAAAGCCAGTGTAGGCAATGTGTGCAAAACATCGACAAGTCTACGTATGAATGTATGAAAAGATATTGACAAACAATGAAGACAGTAGGAAGAATAATGAAAGCAGTGAAGAGAATACTGTAGCCACTGTGTTGTAAATGAAGGCAAGATAATGAAGAACAAAAGAAGAAAGCAATTATGGTAACAGAGATAGATTTGTAGTCGAGGCTCCCAAAAACAGTGCAAGGAGGATGATGACAGCAATAACATAATGTATTGAAATGATGCTGCTACAAAGAGACTGTCACGGAGAGTAGTACAAAACATTGTCATAGGAACAGAGAACAACTCTGTTATTAAAAGCAGAGAAACAACACTGTGATCAAAGGTAGCAAAGACCATTCTCTGATTAAAGAAGGATGCATTCACTGCCTTGGAGAAATGCCACAACATTCAAGCTTGATCATTCACTTTAATGAAAGTTGAACTCGCTGTTTTTGAAGGGTTTAATGTTGTTCATTAAGAGTTCATGCTGTTCTGAGTTTTATGATGTTTTGTCAGTCATTTCACTGTTCTACAAGGTTCATCCATTGTTCTAGACAGAGATTTGACTGCTACAAAGGAGTTTTCTAGAGTTTCATCCACTGTTAAGGCAGAGCTATAAAGTGTAATGACTGTTTTAAAGTTTTTAGAAGCTTAAGAGCTTCTATGTTTCATGCATTGTTCCTTAGGTTCTTTCACTCTGAAACCCTAAATGTTTTGAATCTTACACTGTCATGAAGAACAAAGGAGATACATCAAGAAGACAAATGAGCTTAGAAGGTTTGTTCAAGCAAAGAGAAGACAAGGTGAATACATGCTAAAAAGTAGTGTCTACATGCTAAAAGAGCAGTGACAAACAATGCATAAAACAGAGGCATCGTGGATAAAACAGATCAGGGATAAGATATAACAGTAAAGAACAGAGAGGCGCAGTGAAAAGCAGAGATGAAGATCAGTGGGCATGAATGTAGATCACAGCAATGATGAAGTTACAAGTTTACTGCTATGTCAAGCAATTAAGACAGTGATATAGGTATGAAATAATAGTGCTATTAATGCAGTAAATCGGTGCCAAACATGCATGAGGACAGTGATATAATGCCTAGGAAGTCAGTGAACAGCAGCAACCAAGAGGTACAAATGAGAATGCATCATGGCAGACATGAAGGGGCAATGAGTTGAAAAGCAGAGCAGTGAAGATATCTGATGTTTAAGGACAGTGCCAAGCTCTGTGAAAAGACAGTGTTGCAAAGTAATAAGATAACAGTGGAGATGCACATCAAAAGATGATGTTTAGCAAAGGATCTAAGGCACTATCACATGGATAAGCAGAGATCAGAGGTATGAGCACGGAAATGAAAACAGTGACTGTGATTTCCAAAGGAGCAAAACAGAGATTAATGGGATAGATTGTGACAATGATCAAGCATAATGATCAAACCAATGCAACGAATATACTAAGGGGTTCAATGACTGTTTTATACAGATTCAATGACTTTATCATCAAAGAGGTGTCTGTTATACCAGTCATTAATGCATGAAAGGTCTCATAACCGAGAAGGTATAGAAGCAATCATTGTATGAGTACCTCCATTAAATGCTAGGAAAGAGCAGTTTTGGGACTCTTAGGAGTCATTTTTATATGTGTACAAGTCTTCAATGGATATGCACACATGTGGGCAGCAATTTGAGATCGTTATGATGCACTTTGGAGATGTTAGAAGGATCCTAAATGCCCTTTCTCTATTTCATCCGACCCTAAACTCTTTATAAACTTGAAAAGAATAGAAAGGGCACATGTTCTATTATTTGGGATTTTGGTTAGTCAATTTGTAGACGTGGAACAAGAATATACGGCTTGAATCAGAAAACATAGGACAGTTTTAAGGCATTTTTGACTCGTCTCCAGCATTACCCAAGCATCTAGGAGCAGTTGGGTGGCTTGTTCAGATGGTGGAGCAGATTTAGGGGGAAATTTGACCTTATTCAAAGCACTTCCAGGCATCTAGGGGTAGATTGATAACAGTACTAGAAATTTGAAAATTATAAAAATTGAAATCTATAATGCTGAAGAAAAAATATGAACTGGACAAGAATAATACAATAATATCTTTAGATAATTTTACCTGTTCATCTGAGGTAGGCCCTGCACTCTTCAACAATGCCCTTTCCCATAACTGAATTTGTTTACTTATTTCTTGTCTGATTTGAACATTCTCAGGAGTATCTGGTAGAAGCCTTAGTATTCTTGATTGTGAATCTATGAAACTCCTCAAGAAAACTTGTTCCGGTGTTGGTGGGAGAATTCTGACTGAAGCCACATTTGATGAATTAGTTTTTAATTGTGATGTACTCCTAACAGGGGCATGCATGTCCAATTCAACAGGGGTACTAAGAATAGCAGTGTTTGACGTAGAGGGCATGCTATGGGGTTTTGCACTTGATGCCACTCTTGTGATAGGTGTTTCTGGTCTAGCCGTAGAGGGCATAACATGAACCTTCGTACCAATAGATTGTATGCTTGTTGGAGTAATCCTTGAAATATCCTACAAGGAACAAATATAAATATTAAGATAGTATAAAAGGTGAAAATAACATAATCAAACCCACACAAACATATGATTGAATCTTACCTTTGGCATAAAACTAGATGTATTGGAGGGCATAGTTGGATCCTGCATGCCAACAAGATGCACACTCGATGGAGTTAATCTAGAAATGCCTTGCATGGAAGAAAACACAAATATTAACAAATATACAAAGTGAAATAAGTCTATTAAAAGCACAAGAATCTTGATCAAACTTTACCACTGGCATAATACTAGGTGTACTAAAGGGTGTGATAGGGGCTGGAACGACTTTAGAGATGGCCTGCATTCCACAAACATAAATTAACATAATAACTTCTTCAGAAGATGTGTAGAAGTCTTGGATAAATTCATTGACACTAGCCTCATTTATCTGTGAAGTGGTTTCATCCATAAATGTGTCTTGTTCTTCATCTTGAGAGTGGCTATCATCAGCGACATCCGTTGGGTCTTCAAGAATATTGGGAACTGGAAGCGGCTTTTCATCAAAAAATCAATTGAAATGATCAATAATAATCTATTAAATAATGTGCATATTTATTTATTATAAGAATAACAATTTGTTAATTATAGTGTACCTCTTCTATATAAACTCCATAGTTCAATCTATGGATACGAACAAGTCGCCGCTTCTTTAGTTTCCTATTTTGGCACCTTTTGCAAGTGCAATAGATCATTTCATTGAAGTATGCATTTGTCCCCGGAGCAGGTCTTGCGGCCCGTTCATCTGAATATTCAGATGATGATGATGTGCTATTTCCCTGAATGCACCATGTACTATCAACAATAAGAGTACAAATTTTGACTCAAGTATTACTTCTTTTTGAAGAGAACGTGACTCTTAGGTGCATGATATGCTACAGCTTAAGAAATTTGAAACTTTGAAAACATGGCTTTAAGGTGAGATACACAAAAGTGGAAAAGTATTAGTCATTATTATATAAAATCTATTAGCACCCAAACTAACAAACAATTTCGAACTTTGAAGATATGGGGTTTAAAGGGCATTTTCTTGTTCTCAGATCACCCTTCTTTGGACATTTGCAATGTGGATGCATAGCACCAGCATTGGAGGTTGAAGAAATTTTGTTCTTATAGTAGTACCATGTGACACCTGCACCAAAGATGCAAATGTAGGGTATCAAAGGTTGTATTGAGGCAAATTTAGGGTAAAGACCAACAACAATAACCTAATCCGAATGCTAATGTGTCCTCTTGGTAGCTTGAGAGAATATGTTACATCGATTTGTATCATTGTTTAACACAATCCTATAGCAAAAAAAAGGATACTATGTTTTGAGGTTTGTCTCATCATACGACCATTGCTAAACATCATCTTTGCAACAGGTTTCTCTTTGAAATCTCTCACTCAACCCTTATGTCATGAGTTGCGTGACTCCATAGCCCATTGGTGAAGACTGTCACTTACTTAAACCAAAGAAAGTAATCTATTTTTTAAAAAATTCACTATTATCATTACACTCCAAAGATTAATAAATTGTCCTCATTACATTGCCCCTAGTGTAGTAATATGGTAAGATTTTTTCAAGGTGTTTGCTAATTTGGAGAGTTTTATTAATGTCACAAAGGAGTAATTCATGTAAATTACTCTAAAACATATGTTTTTTCATCACTAACTAGTCCAATCTTTCCATCATAAAAATGATATGAAATATTACTCAATGTGCTACCAATTAAAATCCAAGGTTAGTATTTCATTTCATTAAAACGACACTGCAAGCACCAAAAACAACAACATAAATACCTGGTCTGCCATTTTGTATAGACACCAAGAAAATAGCCTAATAGAAAGCTACAAACAAAAATGTGTGGATGCTAGTTAGGACCATTACATAAATAGCTGTTTAAATATATAAGAACATGTATCCCAAAAAAAATCATAAAATTATTCTAAAATATAGTTTGAGCAATTAAAAAAATGAAGATTCAATTATAACTTACATAGAAAGTGATTATGAATTACTGAGGTAGAATAACCTGCAATACATAGATTTAAATTAATTATAGCATGAGCAGCAAATTATACCAATGACTAAGTGGACGACATGTACCTAGTAATATATCCAATAACTACTGCTAGAATGCTAATCAAGTCAATGAAGTTATCAGCTAAAAGAAGCATAATTAGGCATGTTCCAATCATCAAAATCAGTAATATACAGTTGCTAATTTACAGAACTTGCAAATCACTATAAAATGTGATTGAGCTGTGGATCCGTAAGCTTCTTTGCCTTGATTCCATTCAAATTACTCGTGTAGAAAACAACGGTGGAGAGGATCCTGTTTCCTGCATGAACAGAATGATAAGGCAGGAGCCTAAGATGACACTTCATACAATTATGTATGGGAAAAATCCTGCAATGAGTACCTTGGAGGAAATGGCCAAGGAAGGACATGGACAGTTCCAATTAACTCTTGATAGACTCCAGCTGGCTCAGAGCTTTGAGAATCTCGCAAGAAGCCTCAAGCCTCGAGTTGCAGCTTTAATGTAAGGGCACCAATTCCTTGCCAACTGCTTCCCTGTTCTGTTTTTGGTTCTCTGAAGTGGTGATCCACTTGGTAGTAATATCTATCTCGTCAGTATTTAGTTTGGGTTTAGGTGTATTTTTTTGCTCCGAAATCATAAATACAGTCCAGATCAACCTGGTCACATTTTGAAAACTAAATATATGTTATTCCCTAATTGTAGCTTTGTGTCTGTGATGGGATCTTGTTGTGGCCTGTTTAAGGTATTTATGTTGCATAGTGGAAATTTTCTGCTCAATTCAGTTGCAGAACATAGATGTTAGTGTCTGTTGCATCAAAGATGCTGCTACACCTCTTTTAGAGCATTGGAGATTGGTAGTTTTATGAAGTGATCATTCCCATTCTGTCTGTCATAAGTATAGTTTAAGCATTTTTCTATAGTTTTGTAAAGATCTGAAGAGTCCCTGATGTTTGTTAATTAGTTAAGATGATATTATAATTATATTTAGAAAAGGTTTTGGTCATGAGCAATTTGATGGCTATGTTAACAGAGCACTAGAATAGATGGGGAATGGATACTATTGGTGAGTTAAAGTCTTAACTATGAGACTGAGGAGAAGTAGAACCATCTGTATAATTTTAAACCTTTTCAGACAAAACGGAGAGCATCTCCAACCCAAAAGTATGCATTTGAGAGCCTGAAAATATTGTGCAATAACAAGTACACCAGGCGTTTTGATATTTCCATTTAATTTGTAACAATGGAAATTCTTCCCCAAGCTTTAGGATCTGTTAAGATAGTCAATCCTTATGCCCTCTCTTTGCTTAATAATTGTTGAGACTCCATGCTGATGAGGTCACTGCCACAAGCAGAAAATTTACAATCAAGAAAATACAACTCAGAAATTTGAAATCTTTTTCCAAAAGAAAATTAATCCAAAACCTGATCTGTCTACTCAAGAAAATTCTCCCGGTTAGCTACAATCATGCACAACCTCATCAATTGCGGCTTTTCCATAAGTTTTCAACCACTGTGTCCGCACATGATAGGGGTGACAAATTGTGGTGTGATTTCATGGACCTTTCCTATTGCTGGGGGTTGTAATCCCAATGGATGTAAGAATTATGATGTGTGTTTTGAGCTTTGAGCACCACAAGATCAAAATTATAAAAATTGTAGCAGGAGGGGTAAAAGTGTTTCAATTACCTGGGATTAAATACAGAATACTCATCAAAGTAAGAAATAATAAAATGAATTCTATTATATCATGCCAAATATATTGACAACTATGATGAAAATGTTGGTGAATAGGCCAAAAGACTTGAAACATTTAAATTTTCATTACCATCAAAGTTTCAGATGCCAATCCCAAAAAACTTCTGGAGCCTCTAAAAGCTTACCATCCTTTTCTTGGGAATAAATTGCTAATTTTTGTTTGTATGCATATAAAATGCAATTTTTAGGGCACATTATTTTGTGAAAATTCTGGGTCTAACTTGGCAGTTTTTTTTTTAAATTCCTCAAATACCATCACGGACTTCTGCAATGTACATTTAAGTTGCTGGAAACCCAAAGTGGGTAACCATTTGGGTTATGATAGGAATATTATATTAATGAAGGAAATCAAATACTCAGAGATATTATATGTACCTTTGGGATGAGTTCGGGGCCCGTAAAATTATTTTCAATATAATCAAGCAAATCCAACCTCTCCTGTCACTTTGCCATTGTGCTCAAGAGATGGAACCTAAAAACAAATAGAATATATTATTTTCATGTTTCACTCCAGGACATGTTTCACACAGTAGATGTAAAGCTAAATGTCCTAAATAAGCTAATTTCAGCGCAACCAATCATTTGAAGTGTGAAATACCCTGAATGAAATAAACGAGAGTTTTGAAAACACTTCCCAAGTATATGACAGTGAAAATAGAGATTAAAAATTAGAAAACATAAGTAGCATAACATGCCCGGAGGTTAAACTTTTACCTTGTACCACACAGGCTTGTCCAGTAGATCTATTGCAATGAGCTGAATATCATACAAACCCTGTATTTTTTTTATTTAAAGGCCAATCAATTGATAATCTCTATGCTTTAGAAGAAATAGACAAGCACAGGCCAAACAAAAACCAGACCACCTTGTAATTTCTGGCAACCCATGTAAACTGGGTGAAGGGAGAAGGAAAAATTTTAGAAAGACCAACATCGAATAGCAGAGACCAAGAGAAAGGCACAGAATGAAAGAAATGAATCCCAAAAATCTCATTGACACCATGGTAAGGGACTTACATCAAGATGATTCTGCTTTCAACGATGTCAATGAGAAAATATGCGCAGAGTTTGAAGGAAAATCCGAAAAACATTAGGAACCCTACAAAAGTAGAATATTTTAAAATGAGACGCGAAAAGTTGCTTCAAGTGCTCCTTCAATATATTTGTAAAAGAAGAGCGGTGATTAAACGGCGAAAACAAACAGCAACGCCAAAAATTAACAAAGACATGGCAGAATGAGAAAATTAACAAAGACATGCCAAAAATATTTCACTTATTTGTCATTCCTCTGCCCCTTGCCGCCTATCAGAAAATGCATGTTTCTTTTGTCTTAATTTTTTATTTTAGACAATTAAAATAGTTTTAATTTTTAATTTAAGTGATTAAGACAAAATATTAATTTCATCTTTAAAAAACATTTTAAACTGCCCTTTTATGTAGTAGTTGCATTCAGTTCATACCCACAAGCTTGATATTTGCATATTCACAGAGATTCAAATTGGAGTCCTATAGAGAATAGGAAAGGATTGATTGCACAGGCTGTTTGTTTATAGATTTTCCAGCCTGAATTGAGACCTGTATGAAGAACGCTTATGCAAATTCAGAGGAGCCATCAAACCCTAAGCGGGCTAAATTTAGCAGTTCATTTCAACAGTTGAACTTTTCCTGAAGAAACAATTGTTCTCTTCAACTTATCTGATCTTATGTGTTGTATTGTGACAACAATATAACACAAAACTCTTAATTTGAAAAAAAATATGCTCTCTGAAGAGAAAATCTACATTGTTTGTGAGAATAATCTAACTGTTTTGAAGTCTGACAATCAACTGTTATGTGGAAGAATATATATCTTTGTAGTTTTGAAAGATGTATCAATCTGCCACCCCTGACATCTTTACCAGAGGCAGAACAAAGTAATATATCTGAGGTTGAACAAGTGGAGACTGAGGAGAGTTTTTCTGACTTTTCAGTTTTCACCAGCGAGGAGAAAAATTCATGGTCATCAAGGAGAATGTTAAAGCTACAGACAACACACCTGAATTGTTTGACAGAATGCCTTGAAGAGAGGTCATCTCAAAGAATGAGATGAAATGATTGCAGAGTGAGCACTAAGTGGAATTGATGAGAAGGCTTTAGAAACTTTAAAGCAACTATAATTGGCAATCCTAAAGCAAAATCCTGCCACCTTTGAAGCTTTATTTCATGCCGCACTAAGATGAAAGTGCTCAAACAAAATGTAGACATGCTTGCAAAACATGAAGCATATACAAGGCATGTGAAATGTTTGAAACAATACCCCAAAGCGGTGTCATTATTGTGGCATGAACAGAAAATTGGCTCGTTAAAAATGTCTTAGAAACTTTCAAGCAGATGCAATTGCCAGATTTAAATATGTTGTGGCGGCAAATGCTCTAGTATACATGCATGCAAATGTGGAGTTGCAAGCAAAGAACGAGAGCAGTTTGACAGAATATGATTGCAAGAACGGCGAAAAATGATATATTGAACAAGCTTTAGGAACTTTCGAGCAAATGCAATCAAGTGTGTCTCAAAGAAATATCTTCCCAATGAAATGTAATGGGTGCCTAAATTGCATGACAAAATGTCACTTTAACTGTTTCTCAGAATGCCTCAAAGAGGTGTCATCTCAAGGAATGAAATAAAACGATTGCAGAATGTGCACAAGATTTGTTGATTTTTTTAGCAAAAGCACTCAGAAAATTGCAGGCCAAGTCACATGCCCTACAGACTTCACCATGTCTTCACCATGGTAAACGTGCAAATTCAGAATGTAAGAGTACAAAACAACATGTGAGCTACTTGATAGGATGCTTCAAACAGATGCTTCCTCATAAGATGCAACATTTGACTGGAGGAAAACGATGAAAAGTTGGAGAAAGCAATTCGGCAAAGAAAGGAAGCAGGATATAAGACATCTACCAAGATGTAACAAAAGGTGAATTTTGGTGAGGAAGTGCAGTCACAACTACCGCAGTCAAAGTGAGCATTAACAAAGCATATAAATTGCTTGACAAAAAGCCTCAAAGATATGTCATCTCATGATTCCAAGGGTTGCAGGATTACACGAAATAGATTTGTTGAAGCGGTTTCGAATCTCCAAATCAAAAGCTGGTGTTTCTTGCGCAGGTTGTAGAAAAAAGGACAACAAGGCATGTGAACTGTTTGACAGAACGATTCAGTTTGCAGGTTTAAAGAAAAAATTCACAACCTTTGCCGGTTCCCCCCTACGTGCACCAAAAGTAGTTGCAATTTCTCGTTAACCATAGACATTTAAAGTCCACCAAAATTAATGAGAATTGAAATTGGATCTGGGAATTAAGATAAAGGATAAAACCTAACCTAATTTGGGGGCATTTGCAGGATAAACATGAATTGGTGTACCTTGTTGTAAAGCCCTGCTGAATCCAACGCAGAGAGGGTTGAGATGTTTGGTCTTCAACTGCAGGGAATAATACGAGCAATCCTAGCAAGACTTGGCCTTCTTATTGTTCGTGTTCGATCCCCCTTCACTTGCACTGCTGTTATCTTCTTTGCCAGTTTCGAATCTTTGTTCTTCGCCCATGGGGTTTCGCACCCTCCATCTCCCTGTGGCATATATTACCACTGCTGTAATCTGAAATAAATGTATGTAATATATTCAGTTATCCATGCAGTCAAAGTTGCTTGAGGATTTCTATGTATAAATGGAAATGAAATCGCTGACAAAGAGCTCTGTTTTTATTCGAAGACACAGTGATAACTCTTAATCTCATCCTCATCCGCGCCAAAACGGAGTGATTGCATTTTCACCTTCCTCGTCAAACCCTCAAACGCAGTATCCTCCCTCTCAATAGAAACTCTAAATTCTTCTTCTTTCTCTTCCTTCGGTATCAAGAGCTGTGCAGCGCCATTTCCAGTTGCAGAAATCGTAAAACAGCTATTTGTAATCTTCATCCGTACAAATCAAAATTCACTTCCCGCCATTCCTCTAGAAAATGGTCTCTTAATTTTTATTAATTTAAGAGAATTAAAATAATTTTGTTTTTTATTTAAGATATTTAAAATAAAAATTTAAGTGGTTAAGATGAAAATTGTCTCTTATGTAGTAGTGGTTATCTCTTTTCTTCCCAAGGTAGTCATCTTCTTTGGTGTTTTGTCCACTTGTTTTCCTTCTTTGTTACTCTTCTTAGCTCCTTGCCTTTCTTAAAAGATAGTTGCTTCAAAGTGTTTCTTTCTTCCCCTAATTCTAGTGGCCTCTTCAATTCATTCTTTGTGGGTTTTGTCTAGAAATGGCAGCTGAGCAATTATACATCTGTCAATTGTATTTGATTGACACTTTCTAATCCTTTCTTGCAAATTGTCACACTCCTCTTTGTCAAAAGCTACACTAGAACCTTGTGAACACGATCTCACTTTAGTTGAAGAGGAACTCAACAAAGATGGATCGAGTATGCCCTGTTTTAGCATATCAACTGTAAGCATAAGCCTCCAAAGATTAATATCATGAAAGCCCTTCGTTACTAGAAGAATTACATGGTAGACCAATGCAAAGAAAACACCAAGCTAGAATGTGCCCTATAGACCCATCTACTCATGTGCCAAACTAGCTAATAAAGAATCTCCACCCAAAATAGAGATGGCAGAAGATCATACATTGGGACTTATCAACTCCACCAAAATAGAAGCACTATGCATAGACTGAGTGTTAAGGAGAATAAAGCACTCAACAGACATCCTAAGTTTAATGTCAATACTACAATGTGTTGTCATAGCTCTATTTTCTTCTAATTGAACTGTAAAAGGGAGGAAGTACACCTAAAAGTATTTTTGGGTGATGTTGATCATCGATTCACTCTACATGCTCCTAGTCACACACGATGAGGAAAAAAAAAATGAGTCGAACTAACAAAATTGAGTTAGGTAATTGAACTACCCTTTTAGGTTGTAAACAACCTACAATGAACTCTACCACTAATGTAGATGGAGATAGCTTCTTCCTTTGCCTCTTGCAAAACTTAGTCGGGACACTTGTCATCCTCCTCCACCACATGTTTACAAATTTCCTCTTCACCCATGTGGATTCACTTCCACCAAAGATCATCCACCTCAGCTTAAGGCACTCTCCTCTCCGCTCTTCTTTCATGGGATCTTGCCCACCGCAAATCGACCACCTCTACCAATGTCTTAAATCATCCTCAGCATGCTCTACACACAAACAAGCAACCTTTTGACACCAATTTGCAATATTCACTTGCACTCTTTCCACGCATATCTGCAACTAGCTCACTTTTGGTCTTCTCTCCTTCACAATAATCAATAATTACCTTTGATGCAAAATCATCTTCATTCTCTACTATTGCAACATCTCCATCACTATTTTTTGTATTTGCAACTTCAAGCTTAGGTAGCTTGGTTGCATCTTCACGTGACGCAAATAGCTCTTCAATCTTCATGATGTCTTCTCCAAGAAATGCACCATCCTCTTTTGGTCCTTGATCAAATATTGAGCCCTCATAGACCTCTTCTTTACAAAGTTCATCCTCTTCCACTACCTCGAGCTTTGAGGTATTTTCACTTCTGTCGCATTCTCTGCCCTTACTCACCAATTGATCATCCATTGTAACCGTGTTCTCCTCTATTTTCCCTGCATTCGAGTCTTTAGTTATCATTACTACACTGAAGAATTGCTTAATCATGTCGATCTCTTCCTAAAGCTTATCTGATGCATCCACATCCTCTAAAGGATATTTTCTAATACTAAATTTTTTCCTTTTTTTGTCTCCCACTTTATCTCCTCTAAGACATCTTGTGCTTCTTGCCTTAATTTATGTGTTTCCCTCTCAAATGCAATCATTCATCTCTTCTTTCTTCCTTTCTAAAACACAAGGATCATCAAAACCCAACCAATCACAAGCCCTTGCTTCTTTTTCCTTTTCTCCATTTCTAGCTCTCATCGTTATAGGACTCCGTCACACCTACCCCAGATTCTCGAGCTCTTCTTGGACTCTCACCACTTCACTTTTTTCCACCCGTTGGTCATAGCATAAGTTGCCCCACATTTGGCACTTTGCATATGTGCAACTCCACTCTTCA
>MU217964.1:302219-314693 GCA_018584345.1 Thuja plicata | reverse complement strand
TGAATATCCATCACCCATAAATTATAGCTCGAATCCACACTTTATTTAATCAGGCAAAAAATTAATTACATAAATTGACCTTACTTACAAATAGCACCTCCTCTATAACATATCCTCTCTATTATTTCCTTAGACTACACTCTCTCCTCCTTATCTTCAACGGCCTCCTTCCCACAACATAATTCACACACCTATTTCTATGTTATTTTCTCGCTTCTCATCTTAACACGACTCTCTTACTAATTCAACCCTTCCCTCGCTATCTCCACGTGCAACCTCCTTCACACACTTACCTATGTATATTCAATCATTTTCATCAAAGTAATCTAATTGATTCGTCCACCCTCGCTTTCATGGGCTCAAACCAAGTTTCCTTGGTGATACCTAGCCCTATTGCCCACTACTTGTTACACATCCTCTCTTCTTCCTAAAGAGTCCACGCCTCTCTTTATTTTGCATTTTTTTTTCTCTCCTTCTACTANCTTGACTCTTCCTTCACCTCATATAGTTATCTCTTTTCTTCCCAATGCAACTCTGTCCTCTTCTTTGGTGTGTTTCCTACCTATTTTCCCTCTATGTTACTTACCCTTCTTAGCTTTGTGCCTTCCTTTTTATTCTTCAATTTGATGGAAAATATAATTGTATCAAAGACTTTCTTTCTTCCCCTATTCCTAGTGGTTTCTTCACTTCATTCTTTATGATTTTTTCTAGAAATGGCAGTTGAGTGGTTATACATTTGTCAATTGCATTTATTTAACACTTTATAATCCTTTCCTGCAAAGTGCCTTGTCCCTCTTTGTCAAGTGCTATATTAAAACCTTGTGAACATGATCTCGTTCTAGTTGAAGAGGAACTCGACAAAGATGGATCAGGTATGGCATGCTTTAGCATATCAACTAGTAGCATAAGCCTCCAATGATTGATATCATGAAGTTCCTCCATTACTAGAAGAATTGCATAGTAGATTAATGCTCATCAACTCATGTGCCAGACCAAGTGATAAAGAATCTCCACCCAAAATAGAAATGTTAGAAGATACATTGGAACTAATCATCTTCACCAAAACAATAGCAATAAGTACAAATTGAGTCTTAGAATAAAGCAATCAACATACATCCTAAGTTCAATGCATCACTTTTAATAGAGTAGATGTTGAAGTGTCTTTCAAGCAAGGACAACTAGGTAAGGGACTAGAGGACACTCTTGTTTGTTGGATCTATAAAGAAAAGTGTTCAGTGAGTTCACCATTTATCTAAATTTGAGAAGTATCTTTGAAGATCGTCTTCACAATATTACAAAAAATAAGAAGTCTTAACTTTTTTATAACCATAAGAATAAATAGCTACTCAATTCTATTTTGAGCTTTTCCAAAGTAAGGTGGCGACCTAAAAAAATATTGTTTAATGCATCCTACCCACTCAAGAACTTCTTATATGTAGTAACAAGGCTCTCCAATATGTATTTTTAAATAGAATTAGTATGATTGGTAGAAATTATCTTAGAGAGAATATCAATCAACCTCAGGGAAAACATGTTTACAAAATATTATAGGGGGCACTAAGTGGGGCCATTGGTCTTCAATTTTTTTGAAGTATTTTGGCATCGTACATTGGAATAAATTTTATAACTTCTTATTAATTTCATTATCAATGGAACCCCTATCAATTATTTCATTATATACCTCTAATAGGTTAGAAGTAATCCAATCAAAAGTAAATTTCTATAATTCTTGATTGGTAGACCATCCTAAGATAATTTTCCATATCAATTTTCCCCCTAAAGGCTAGATTGTGTTTAGAAATATCATGTAATCCTACACAACCTGACATTTTCTCAATGGACATATCCTGGAGAGAGACTAAAGAGAATTTTTTTTAAATCATTCATATTACCTCGCCACAGAAATGTCCTAATTATTTTCTCAATCTAATGAACCACTGTTCTTGGAGCCAAATATCTAGATTCTACAAACCCATAAATAGTTTTTACTATTGCAAATCCACCATTAGGATCAGCTATGTGAAATTTTATGGTGGTCTCTAGAAAGATAATCACCTTGTATATTTCTTGGGAGGTTCATAATGGGGAGGAAGTCAAGTTTTGGAAAGATTCATGGAATGACCTTCCTCCATTAAACATCGTTATAAATCTACAACCTATGATTCCATTCATATCACAAGCTTGGGGTGTAAGATTAGTGGATTGTGTCTTCTCAATGCATATTAGTACAAGAAAGGTAAGTTGGAAGAACTTTGTCCAAATACAAATTTCACCAACACAAAAGGAATTAATACAAGGCATTTTGAAAGAAAGAGTGGCTTTTTTATCAAAATACAAAGATAAAAAAAAATTTGGGCCTCTTCAAAAGATGGTAATTACTCTATCAAACAAGGATGTAATGCATTGCTCAATTCAGAGTCTCAAAAGCCTTCTTACAGAGCATATTCCTTTTATTGCGGAAGTATGATATCACCAAAGGCGGGAAACTTTGCTTAGTTGGTACTGAAAAATAGAGCTCTCACCAGTGAGAGATTGTCTAAACTCCACATTACTAATCCATTCAATTGTGTTCTATGTGGGGAAAAAAAATAAGACATAACTCATCTCTTCCTTCAATGTAACTTTTCTCAATAGTGTTGGACATACATATTTTCCAAACTTTAATATTCTTCTCTTCTACCAAACTCTGTGTGGGATCTCTTTCAATCATGACCAATAGTCTTCAAAGACTCCTTTAACTGCATATGGTACATTGTACCTATTTTTGTCTTGTGGTCTATATAGTGCGAAAGGAATAAGTGAATCTGTGAGTGAAAAAATGGTTAGAACCTATAGCACAAACACTTCAATAAATCCTTACATTAGGAGTTAGCAACATGATAATCAAATCATAACAATCGAATAAACCCACTTATTGATTCCTATTTAGGGTGAGTATAATCCATGAAAACTGCTCTCAGATTATGAGCATGTAGATTAGTGACTTGACTATTCTAAAACGGAAGATTCATTGTGAGTATGATGCAATGATTGCATTCTTTACTATAAAATCTTGCTAAGATAATGCAAACTAAGATAGAGAATGACAAATCTAAGCTAAGAATGCAACTAAGAGGCGATATTAATTATGATAAATGAGATTCAAGTAATCTAAGAACGGAAATACTATGTAAATTAAGATTCCTACAATGCATAATAAACCCAAGATGAAATTTAGCATTATGTTGTTACTATGAAATTGTATATTGAAATGAGCTTGAGAGGCTTTGTTTTATAGGAATCAGGTGAGGATGAACGGTTAAGATTCGATCATGAAGAGTGGTTGAGATTCATTCCTCCCTTAATACATGTGAGCTTCATCCATGTGATAATCATTGATTGGTCAAAGTTGTGCTTGTTTGGTTGTGGATGAGACAAAATAGCAATTTCCTCCTTTTAATTCCTTTTTAATTAGAAATTGATGCAGACGCATGTGTTGAATGGGTTCACTTAATTAAAAGGAGATTAGGACTATCAATTAAATGACTTGATTTAACATTTTAATAGCCTTGATTCTAGGATTTGAGGTTCAGTTGATGATTAATCAAAAGATTGATTTAATTATGCAAGCATGTTTGATCAAATTTACTCACATAATTAGGTCTAGTATTTAAATGACTTTGATTAAGTTTTTAGGAGAATTAATAAAGTTTAGGGGCTCTTAGTTTACTAGACTAATTTTAGGTGATTACATTTGCCCCTCTTTGAATCGACGTGTGAGCAGTGCGTGGATTCAAAGAACTTCTGATGTCAAGATGTCGAACAGTTTGATGTGAAGTGATAAAACTATTCTTGATTGAGAACAGATTTTGAACTTGATCAAACAAAATTTGATTGAAGTTCCAAAGATATCAATTTTGAACTTGATTGGATGAATACCGATGATATCGACTCCAAGCTTGATCAGACGAAGATTGATAGAAGATCTAGAGATATCGGTTCTGAACTTGATTGGACGAAGACTGATGATACCAACTCCAAGATTGATTGAACGAAGATTGAAATAAGATTCGAACGAAATAGATTGTTCATCTTGATGTGAAGCGATGAAACTGAACACTTGTCTAATGATGATGACAACTAACTAATTTGATGTGAAGTGATGAAATTGATCAATGTCAAAAAAGACTCTTAAACCATAAGGTTGGTTTGAACGAATAACAAGCTTGATGAAGTGAGATAAAATTAATTATTGTTAAGAGATTGATTGATGTAATTATCTTGATATGGGTCCTGATGAAGTCAATAACCTGATAAAGACAATATCATATTGATTTTGTTCGGTGAAAATGATATGTCCCTAGAGATTCGGCTGGTTTGGAACAGATTAGATGTATGTCCGAGTAAATTAATGTGAAGTGATGAAATCACTTGTAAAGAGAAAGATTGAGGGACCTCAACTTGATATGGATTTTGATGAAGTTGAGATGCCCCTAGCGATGAGGTATTTCTTGATTTGATGATTAAGTTCAATTGTCAACTGGATGATGTATTTATCCTACCCCCTCAGGAGCGGAATCAAAATTTTGGTGGAGCACTGCATTGAGTTTGATTGATTTGATAGATAGAAATTTTATATTTTTAATCAGGAAGGATGTTAGATTGATTTTATTTTATTTTGAAGAGATTACATATGATTTTGATTGAGTTTCGATCTTGATTGAGGACATTTTAACAAAGTTTGACCAAATTTGACTCAGTTTGATCATGGGTTGACCATGTTGGTTTGACTAGGTGGAATTGAATTTGGATTTGATTTGTGATTGATGTTGCAATGAGAAGCTTGATTGCATCAACAGTCAACTATGTTTGACTAAAACTTTGACTGAGGCATTTGACTTGAAATTTGATATCAGTTTTTGATTTTGCTCCCAAAAATGGATTTGGGACGCACAAATTAGCTAATGGGGTTGATTTCAACGTGATCTGATATTTTGAAAATTAGGGTAAAATGACTATAAAAGGACCTTGAGGGGTCATTTTCACCTAAATTTTTGAGAACTTTGAGCCCTTCTGAGAGAAAAGATGCTTGTGTCAGTCCAAAATCACTGACTCGAGCTCCAGAGATGCCACAATCAACCCAGGAACTATGGACCACCAGTAAGTGATAGAATCCAAACCTTGTTTTGCAAATTTTCATGCATGTTTGTTGAAATTTTTTACATTTTTATTCCACATTGTCGTTTTGTCATACGATGTTAAGCTTCATCGTACCAATCGGTAGGAAACCTCATACGATATTATGGTTAAACTAGTTTTATCATTTTGTATGTTGAGTTCTGTCATCCTGGGACTCCCCTTTTGTAGCACGAACCCTTGCATTCTTGACCCTTCCTTTGTACGACATGATGAACTTTATCGTATCATAGTGTTTCATCGTATTGGCCAGTGATAATTATCACACAATAATATGGTGAATTGTCTTGTATCATATGGGAAATAATGGCATGTTTTAGTCAATTTTTCTCCTTCTTTTGATCATTGTACTTTGCATTTTAAATTTTTACCTGATTCTTGATGTACTATGATGTTTCTTGCTTCTGATTGGAACGTACATTGCGTGATTTGATCAAATATTGATACACTTTATGTTGATTTGTGATGCAGGTGTAGGTGAGTGATCCATAGTTCTGTTGTGCTTATTCGTAGACTATGTGGTTAGTGTGCAATCTTTCTAACCAGGAGAGAGTCGTAATTGATTAGTGTGGGCTTGGCAAGCTCACTAAGATTCACGATATCCATGTGAACCACGGGTTATTGACTGCCTTATAAGAGAGGTTCCATTCATAGCATAATACCATTCACCTTCCCACTGGTGAGATTGCAATGACGCTAGAGGATGTCTATGGGATCCTCTGCATTCCCTTCACAGAATATTTGGTTTATTATGATTAGGAGCCCACTCAGGTCATTGCATCATTATGACAAATTTTTGGAGACCGCACTATCTTAGATGGGCATCTCACATGGGATCATATCATGACCCGCTATTATGTTGATTACCCTCTTCCCTATGTCATTGTTGCATTGAGAGGATGTGTGTTGATACCTGATAG
Organism: Thuja plicata; assembly: GCA_018584345.1. Lineage (NCBI taxonomy): Eukaryota > Viridiplantae > Streptophyta > Pinopsida > Cupressales > Cupressaceae > Thuja > Thuja plicata. The sequence continues at coordinate 308,598 of MU217964.1, read as the reverse complement.
AGGTCAGTAGGGATTCTTATGTGGTTGGGGCAAGATTCTGTCAGAGACTTTGGCTATCCCCAAGAAGTTGTCTTGGGGTGTTTTCCTACTATGCCACGTGTAAAGGGAGTTGCATGAGGTAGTGTACATGAGAGATAGGAGTATGGTTTCAGGAGTCTTGGTCTTATAGATTTGGGTGTGGGAGCATCTTCTCATTGCTCATCCAGTGACAGATGGAGCTTGTGTTGCTGACTAGCCATAAATTTATAGATATACAGGTTATGTTTACCAGCCCAATTTGGGCAAGACTGATTATTGGAGGTGAAAGTTGCATGACCTAACAACTATAGATTGAAGGCCATATGTTGATACTGAGAGATGGTATGATACTTGCAGGGATATTTCATTTAGGTTCTACAATCGACCTCTCATTGGCAGGTCTGCCCATTTTGTAGATAGATTTGTCATCACTAGGATATGGGAACAATTTGGTCGGTAGCAGGATACTTCCACTGAGCTCACTACCTATGCACATTATGCTGACAAGGAGAGTTAGGGATGGGGCCCTAGATTATCATATGCTCTGGTGGTATAGGAGGTTCTTGACATGTAGCCTACCAGGTGGGAGTACCGACCTAACCTTGCACATATTTGTGTCACCCCAACCTATGGTCAACGCATAGCAACCCATCATGTTCCTCATTTTATAGATTCAGTCGAGCAAGCTCCACGCATTGATGATGAGCCACCTGCCAGAGGATAGGTTGGGGCTTCAGGAGGTAGCATGAGTTAAGTTGTTTTTGGATAGTAGTGCAGGCGTGGCGAGGGAGATACTTTAGACTCTGTTGGTGCCATGGAGGACATTGTTGAGGAGGAGCAGGGAGAGTGGTTGGTACGATGACGATTTGATAGGGGTAACCCACCTCATGAAATATACTCAACCCTTCTACTTAGGCTAGATGGAAGGAGACATTCTTATAGCTGATGCACCTCCTATAGAGGCACTTGAGAGAGAGGAACCTGGTCCAAATATTGTTATATCTTTGAGGGCTTGTGTATGACAACTTTAGACAGAGCTTGTAGTATCCCAAGCACAAGGGAGTGAGCAAGATTGGGTGACTATAGAGCGTATTCAAGAGCTTACCACTATCAGGGATCAGGCTTAGCAGGTTACAACCTACCAAGGAGTGAGGGATGCATACTATTATGCCTTATGCGTTGGATTCGTACCTGAGGTAAACAGGGTGCCTACATACTCTCATTTTGCTACCAGATCAGAGGGAGTTATTCCTCCACCCCCTACTAGAGCTGAGGTCCCACCTCCTCCTCCCCGTGATGGTGGTGAGGGTGGGAGTGAGACATGATGTTTCTTCCCCTCTTCTTGCCCCTTTTTGACCTTGAGACCCTTTGTATAGATGATGCATTTGACATACATGATGTATATTTTGTCTATGATAATGATACTGATTCATTATACTCAAACCTTCCATATATTTTGATGATATACAAGATAATTTATTGTGTTGATTTTGTGTCCTTATGTGATGTCAATGTTTTATGATCTCTTTGCTTATATCTCTCCGATGTATCTGAATGTTTTTGCTTTCGTCAATGGGTAATTGTGCTTTAGTTAATGCTATACTGATGGATACGTTCATGTCTTATCTTGCTTATGTTACTGGATATATTTGTGCACTGTGGATATGCTTTCAGTTTGGTATTATACTATGAATAGATTCATTGATGTTCTATGTACTCTTCTGATGCCATAGTAACGTGACCAATATATCTTTCTCTTGCTTCAATGTTTATGTTATGATCTCATTTATATGTTTAGAAAGTTTAGCACTTCCCCTTTTATATGATTTGATGATGTATGCCACTAACTTTTCTTTGTAGGTAATGTGTTGTGTTCAATTGATTTGAGGATGATGTCTGCAGTTGACCGCCGAGGCGAGGAATGATGTTCATCTCTTGAGATTCCTTGTTTTGGGATTACCTAACTCTAGCAACATTATAATGTCAAACTAATACAAAACCTGGGTGTATTCAAGCTAAAATGCAAGTCACTTTGATTTTTAGCTATTTTTTAATCATCATTGTGCATTTTGGGACATCAGAGTCAATATAACCCTTACTAGTGCCGCTGCGACCATTAGGATATGAATATAACTTTCATCGGATAAAATGTAGGAAACAAGTGAAAGCATCAAGACATTAGGGTCTAGATGACCTAAGCATCACTTCCAGTTAATATTGCAAGGGGACACCAACATCAAGACATTTAGAGCCAAGATGACCAGAGGGTGTGCCTTTGCGTGAACAAATAGATTAACAGACAAGGAGATAGTTCTAACTTCACCTTGGTGTTCAAGTAAAATGAGTTTAGATATGTGTGAAATACCATATGAAATGGAGGTGCTTACCATAGATACCCGATTTATTTGACCTTTCTGGATCATCGGAGCCACACCCACAAGTAGAAGTCAAAGAAAAATGATTATGTCGATACTCCTTGTTCTTCTTAGTCATTATACGTCTTTGAGTTACCAAGAAGGCATAATACTCAAAAACCAATGATAAAAGACAACACCCAAGTAAAATTCAATGTCTTTCCTTGTTTCTTTAATATAAAGATATCATCAAGTTACACTTGGGACATGATCAATCATAATTTCAGCAAGGTTTTTTTGGTTTTTGTGTTTAGGCGTCGAGGAGTTCTTTTACGATGTTGATTTTTGTTTGTTAATATTTGTTGTGTATGAATGCCCATAGTGCATCCAATGAGTGTTGAAAAATAATAATGCGTCCAATGATAGTGTTAAGAAATATTGTTTGATTTTGGGTTTGTGGTGTTGAAAACACCGTTATGTCAGTGATAAACCATCTAGTTGGTGAGAGAACAGGATGAATTACTTGGATTGATAAGATGATTGACTAACAAGATGTTGACGTGGTTGTCGACATTGCTAGGAAACTGTCCCCGGCGAGGTGTGAGCTCCGAGGACCAAGACATTGATCGATCCTAAGTCATGATGGAGAGACACAAATCAATATGTGTTTCCCAATGTCACGAAAGCGATTGAAAGTGAATTGAATTCCATGCAGACAAGATAGCCAAGCTACGCATTAATAGATGGCGTGTTAGTTACAAGTGGTGCCTGCTTACCAAGTTTTCGCCGAGGTACATTTTCTTATTATTTTGATTTTTGTATTTTTGACTTTTTTTTTATTTTTCTTAGTGATTCATCAAGGCACTTGTTGTCAAGTTTTCACCAGAATGATCATTTTTTCAGGAATTTTTCCAATGTTTTTGCTTTTTCTTTAGGATTATTTTTCATTGTTTTTGGATTTTCTGCTTTTTGTTGTTTTTGGTATTTTTTCAAGAACATTTTCTCTATACAAGAATCGCTTGTTCGGAGAATGTCTAGCTGTAGAATTTTTTCAGGTGGATAGTATTGATTGGGTCGATGAGTACTTCTCCTTTTGAAGTTGATAGATGATAGGCTCTAGAGCCAAATGTTGTAGTAATTATGAAGGGACCCAGCCAGTTTGGTTCAAACTTTCCCTTGTGTTCTCGATTTTGTTGATTCTTTGGGTTTTCTCTAAGTACAAGATCGCCAACCTGCAATTTTTGGTGCCTCACTTTCTTGTTATAACCTTTGGACATTCATTTCTGGTAGAATCTCAGATGATCAAATACTTTGTCTCATCTTTCACCGAGCAGTTCTAATTCTTGGATTTTGGAAATCTGATAATCTTCGCCAGCTATGAGCCCTTGTAGAGAAACTTTGAGTGATGATATTTCTACCTCAATAGGTAAGACTTCTTATGTCATACACTAGTGCAAATGGCATTGCACCCATAGGCATTTTGATACTACATGCTGGTTTGGTAAGCTCACAAAGCTAGATTCAACTAAATATATCAATCCTTGACTGATTTTCTCATTCTTATATGTAAGATTTTTAGAATTGTTTTGTTAGAGGCCTCAACTTGTCCATTCCCTTGTGGGTATTAGCTAGAGGATCAATGTTGGGTGATGTGAAACTTCTCACATAGTTCATGAATGTTTTTGTTCTTGAATTGTCCCCCATTGTCAGTTACAATAGAGGAGGATATCCCGTACCTATAGATGATGTAATTTAGGATAAACATTGACACTTGTTTGTCGTTAGCCTTGATTAAAGGGACAAATTCCACCCACTTTGTGAAATATTTTGATGATAAATTTTTTCCTATTTGATGATGAAGGATATATTTGACCAACATGGTCAAAGGCCCATTGTTGAAATGACTAGTATGGGATAGACAGTTTCGATCCTTATATAGGATGATATGTTATTTGTCATTCTCTAACATTTTCCTTGAAAATTGTCTTAATTTATGATTTATGAGAACTCCTCATGGTTTTGGTTTTTGCTTTCTTTTGGTTCTTATGGTTGGAGCATTAGGGTAGCTTATATAGTTGTGTAATAGGGGTAGCTTGTAATAAGTGTCGGGGCCCACAAGTGGCAGCCAAGATCGCTTATTATAAGTTTTCTTAATCAAGTGATAACATAATACATAATTGGTGGGTTTAAAATGAATTAATAAGATATGGTACCTCACCCATGCTTGAGCGCTTGTATATGCTAATATGGAGGATGAGATGATGTGTGTTGCCCTACAAGGTATGGTTCTGGCATAGTTAATGGCTTCGTCTGGTTGAGGAGTCATTGATACCATATAGGGTCACTTAAGTGTCAGAGTCCAGAGAGACTACCGAGATGAGACTTAAGGGTTAGACGTATATGATGACACCTTCCTATACACAGTCTAGGTTTCTTACATGTGTCAGTTTCCCTTGTGTTAGAGAGCTATCAGGATCCCCTTGCTTAGTTTTCATTATCTTATTTGGATATGTTATTTGAGTGGGGTCCGTTGTTATCTCCTCAACATAGTAGGAGTAGACCTTTGGTTCCACGCAGTCGGGTGATAGTGATTCTTATTACCATTGAGATCTGACGTTTGTGACTTTATGCTTGGATTATCCTTGATGTTGTTGTACCTTCTTGATTATTCATTGTTGGAGACTTTATCTGATCTTTATTTTATTTTATTTTGTATCATTGTATCAATTGTGACATCCTGGATCATTGAATTGTACTTCATACTTGGTTTTACTACATACCCTACAACTTGTGTAGTGGATGTTGGTTCATTATGATATCAGTTGTATCTAGGTTTCATTTATGGGATGATGTTATTGTTATTCATTTGCATTATATGAATATTTTATATTATTTAATTGCTTTTAGTGGATTAGTTAACTTACATAATTCTACGTCATGGAACCCTCAGGATTTGTAATCTGTAAACGAGTTGCATTTATAATTATGTATTGTATTATGTTATATTACTTCCACATCGTTATTCTTTTTCTATTGTAACTCTTTATAAAAATCATTCTACAAACTTAGTAATATGTTTTAGGTTAATCTCTCTTGGGTTCCCTGGCAGGGCATTACACTTGGTATCAGAGCCCGAGTTTCTACACTAGGAACTCTAGGATTTTGTACGCCCACTAGGTGTTTAGTTGTTGACCATTGTAACTCATAATTTGTAGATTAAAATTTGTAAGTTGTTTATTTTATTGTGTTTTATGCATCTTACCTTAGCGACTGTCTATTGTGTTTGGGTACATTCTCTAATGCATCTAGGATGTTGTATTCTTAGGTGTCGTCAAGCGGTTACTCCCTTGAGTGTAGCTAACACTAGTCACTTTGTTATGTGAAATATGTTATGATTCACTATTTATTTTTGGGTTTTGATGACTTGTTCATATTGTGTTTGGGCTAGCATTAATTTTTTTAACTTTCTTTAGCTTGGACTAGCCATCTGATTCTCTTTTCGCTATCTATTTTGTGACACTGGTCACACTTGATTTATTGTTGACACTGTGCGCTTTTATGATTTAATGTTGAATTGATTATTCCCTCGCTTGGGAGTTTTCTTTCTATTTTGTGATGACTATTTTGAATGTTTGATACTGCTAGGTCAATTTTGTGAAAAGTTTTGTTTCTTTCATGTTCGTTATGGACCTTTGATAATATGTGTAAGGGAGTGTAGACACCCTAAAATGGACAGGCTTGCAACTTTACATTAAACACACTAATTTGTATTTATTAATTAATGGTTTTTTAATCATTAATTAATCATCTATTTTCTTCTAAATTCATCTTTCTCAAATCATCTAATCCAATTCTCAAAATTAATTAAATAATTAATTTAATTTAATTAATTAACCTTTAAATGATTATTTACCATTATTTAATCAATTAAACTCAATTTCCTATAGTTTAAATCCAAATATTTAAACTTACTAATTATATTCTTCCAATTAAATTAATTTCAATTA
>MU217964.1:210640-278490 GCA_018584345.1 Thuja plicata | reverse complement strand
CTTAGGAAATATTGAAATAATTGAATAATTGAATTAATTACAATTTGATCAAGGAAATTGATTTGAATTGAAAATGTTCCAAAGCATTGATTCAGAAATTTGATAAATTGATAAAATAATAAATGGGGCCCAAAGTCTAGGCGACCATTTTAGGGTGCATACACATCGGTCTACAAATAATAAGAAAATTCCACAACGCCGACCCTCTAGGTGGGTTCTCAATCATAAAAATTCTTTCTCGCTCTGCATTGTCCAGATATTTGGCTCTAAGGACTTTCACCCATCTTTACTCAGGTTTACTATACATTTTCCATATCAGTTTGGCTCTCATTGCCTCATTAATCAACTTCCAATTTTTCATTCCTATCCCACCACCACCTTTTTTTTGACAAAATCTATCCCATGCCATCAGAGGGATTTTGTCATGGTCCTGCACCTATTCCACAAGAATTTATGTATCTTTTTTTGTATGCTTTTAATAATTTCGGCTAGAATTTTAAAACATGTCATCGAGTAGATAGGCATTTTTGAGACAACTATTTTTAATAACAAAATACACCCAGCCAGAGTAAGCAATAGAATATTCCTTCCTTCCATCTTAGTAGCACACCCATCCACCAATTCCTTCCACAATTCAGCTTTGTCTGCACCAACAAAGAGAAGAGTCTCAAGGAATTTACTTGGGAGTCGACCAATACAAACTCCAAAAAATCTAGCAATGCCTCACTGAGTTCCAACCTCCGTACTAAAAAAGAATATTTCATATTTTTTCCAATTGACACTCTGTCCAGATGTCACATTGTATGTGTCTAATACCTTTCTCATTACCATGGCTTCCTGCATCGAAGCCACCCCAAAAAGATAGGTGTCATCTGCAAACTGGGAATGGGATGTCACTTCAAACCCTTGAGCTATCTCAATACCTTTCCACCTTCATTGAATTTTCTTCCTAGAGATAGCCCTTCCCAACACTCCAACTAGGAGTATGAATAAAAATGGCGAGATGGGATCTCATTGTTGGATACCTCGCGTAGTTTCAAAGAAACCCTGGGGGCTTTCATTGACCAAAATCGATGTTCTATATGAAAAAATTATGCCCCTAACCCACTGGACCCACTTCTCATCAAATTTGAATCTCCTAAGAATCTCAATAAGGAAACCTTGATCAACTCAGTCATATGCCTTCCTAATATCTAGTTTAAGGATCATGTGCCTCTACTTAGTAGATCTAGCCAAGTGGATAACTTCATGAGCTATGATTATGTCATTAACTATGTTCCTATTGGGGGTAAAGCCACTCTGCTCCCAAGAAATGAGTTTGTCCAGAATGATCTTTCAATGGTTTGTTGCCACTTTCAAGATAATTTTGTAGACCATGTTGCAAAGCGATATCTATCAAAACTATTGTTTCTCTTTTTTGGGTATTAGAGCCACCATAGTATTATTGAAGTCCTTAAAAATGAAACCTTTGGACCGGGATTCTTCCATCACCCCTAACAGCTCCAGTCCTAAGACATCCCAAAACTTTTGGTAGAAAAATGCTTGGAAACCATCTGGCCTTGGAGCCTTATCTCCTCCCATACCAAACATCACCGCCTTCAATTGAGATAGAGATACTAGGGCCACTAGCATACTATTACCCACCTAATTTACCATAGTTGGGATAAGTTGAAGCAACTCCCTTTGTGCGCTACCATCATTGATCCCATCCTCACTCCAAAGGTTAGAGAAAAATTCAACGACCTCCCATTTGATCACCTCAGCCACCTCCAAAAGTTTCCCATCAGCCAACTTGATGGACAAGATCCTATTCACAATCCTCTTAACTTTAACAGAACTATGGAAAAACTTCGTGTTTCTATCCCCTTCTCTAAGCCACTTTTCCCTTGATTTTTGTTGCCAATAGACTTCCTCTCGCTGCAGAATTTTTTTGTAGCTGCTCAGGAGATCTTTTTTCGTTAGGAAATCCACTTCATCCATTCCATATTTTATCACCTTATAGTATAGAGCCTCCAACTGTCCTTCCAACTTCCATTTTTCAGCAAAAATGTCACCAAAGTGGGTCATGTTCCAAGTCTTCAACTTTTGCTTAATGAAGAGTAATTTCTTGAAGAATTGAAAAGCTACGTTCCCATCTTCCCTGGCCGTTGAGTACCACCAGTGACTGACCATTTCCCTGAAACCAGGCTCTCACAGCCACTTTTTTCTAATTTAAAGGAACAACGGGGTGGTACGCCATCTTTGTGAACCGCCAATGTCACGGGGAAGTGATCTGATCCCGACAACCCAAGTACTTGAGCCTCAAACACACCAGGGACAACATTCCAATTGCCTGCTAGAAAAAACCTGTCCAACTTCTCAATAATTTTAGAGAATCCCAATCTCCTATTTGTCCAAGTGTAGTTCCCGCCTTTAGCTATCACTACCCACAAACCATTATTTGCTACAAAATTTTGAAAGTCCATCTGAACTCTATTCGTTCTCCCCTTGCCACCATGTTTATCAGAGTGTACAAGGGTAACATTGAAAACCCCTGCAATAATGGTTTCCTGTTTCCCAAACCCTCCCAAGTCCATGGCTATCTCATCCCAAACCAACCGCTTATCCTCTGTTTTAACATGGCCATACACATTAACCAAAACATAGAACAATTAACAGTAAAAGAAATCACCTTGGCCAATTGCCAAAACCTTGTCTTGGAGATCGCTTCCACCTTAACCAAAAGAGTGTTCCAGATTATATCTAGACCTTCTGAAGCACCAACTACATCTACAAAAAAACCATACTACCTCTGTCTAACCCCAAAAACCTTCGTTGCATTAACACCATCTAACTTTGTTTCTTGAATGCAAAAAATATCAGGCTTCACCTGATCAAGGCCTCTCTTGATTAGGAGTTTGTTGTCAGGGGCATTGTAGCCCCTAACATTCCACTTTAGGAGCTTCATTCCTTCCCATAAGGGAACAATTCCTTCCCGAATCAAAGCTTAGTTTGTCCCTTCGTGTTACCTGCATCTTTTAAAAGTTGGGTTGATTTTCTCCCTCTTGTTTTGTGGCTTCCAATATTGGCTTTAGCCATTTGAGACTTAGATTGCTTGATGGTTCGCTGCTCCACTATACCTACTTCTTCATTAATCCCAGGGGGTCCCCATCGTGACCATCCTTGTCTATTGTCTCATTGAGTTGCAAAACTATCTAAAAATTATTTAACAGGGGACATGTTGATATCTTTAAATTCTCCATTGTTCTCTCCACGGTTGCCACACCGCTCCATAGCTACCACTGAGTCTTCCACCTCCGACATTGGTACCACCTCCTAACTTCCCAATGGAGGTAAGGGTCCTATAGTAATGAGGGTATCATCCAATGCCTTATCTGATTCTTCCATGACGCCAGGCCCCTCCATCTCCTTACCCAATCCCTTCTGAGGTAAGTTCCTTACGTCACTTGGTCCTGTCCTGAAATCCATTGCATGCAGTCCTACATTCCCTACGAGCGTCTTTGTATCTTCAAGGATAGCCACCTGGGGAATCCCCTCCTATTGATTCTCTGGCAATGAAACCATGCGATTCACGGGATCTGGGATTAGATGGGCCAGACTGTCCTCTAAACCATTGACTTCTTTGCCTTTCCCTTTCTGGCCTAATATGCATTCTTCTGCATTATGTCCCCATTCCTAAGAATTTTTACACTTTTCCATAATCTTCTCAACCTCTATTTCCTACCACCAATACCCTTCGGTCATGCGTACTTCCGCCGTATGTGGCAGTAGAGGGTGGGGTTTCCATAAAATATATATCCTAGGATACATGCAATAGTCTTTTTTGTCCACCGCTTCATCTGCCTTGATGAATTTACCCAACCGATCGCCGACCATTTTGAAAAACTCTGCATGCCAATATTCACAAGGAAGATTGTATAGTCAGATCCAGATCGGGACTCCTCGATTGAGGCTTGCCTCATATTGAAGTTAGGGATCCAATCCTTAATATAGAATCTGATTCCACCCATCATAAAGGGCCCATTGAACATGATTCTGGTTTTTTCACTCTCCGTGTCTGCAATGATCAGAAAGAAACTATTCGGAAGGATTTTAACTTCAAAGTGGGATCCCCATTCCTCATTTACTTAGTTCCTGATCTTAGGGTAAGTTGGCCAACCCCCACCCCACTTCATAAAAAAGGCCCTTGCTTTTAGCATTTGAACTGGATTCTTCCATGTCTCTGAATCAATGCGTACATTGATTGTTCGATTGTCTGTTATTTTCAGGGTCTCCTTGGTAAGCGACAGGGCACTCAAATCCACCTTTGGTTCTAAATTTTGTCGGCCACTTTTTTTAAACCCTTCCTTGTGGCCAGTAAAGATTTTTGCAGAACCCCATTTGTTCTTTTGCGGGCCTTGATGGGACCACAAATCTTTTGTCATGTCTAGCGCTCTTCATCCTAATTCCACACATCTGGTCGGTGGGAACCATGGCCTCCTTGGAACACAATTGTGAAAACCTTTTCCCGAGAAACCATAATTCTTGCCTCGAAAGTCGAACCCTACCTTCTTTCGCCGCTCCATTTTTTTATTAGTTCATAATGTTTTTGTTTAATTGAATAATTTTTTTATTAGTTCATAATGTTTTTGTTTAATTGAATATATATATATATATATATTTGAGAAAGATTAAATGAAAATTATTTAAGGAAAAAATAGATAAATGAATATTTAAATAACATTAAAATATTATTTGTTAAAAAAAACAAATAAAATAATTATTTTTATTTATTTTAAAGAAAGAAAAAAATAAAAAATAAAAAAATCAGAGTGGGGACCACGTAACCCCATTACTAAAATTTACTTTCATTATTTATTTTAAATAAAGGTTAAGTTGAAAATGAGTTTTGTCTATCTTATTTCATATTTATTTAAAATTTGATTGGATTAATTAGTTTAAAATTTATGTTCATATAAGTTTATTTATAAATGTTTATAGTTAATACTTATTGATTGTTAATGTAGATTAATTTATATTATTTGATTTATACATTAATTTATATTAATTTTGTTAAATGTTTTATTTTTAAATTATATTTTATTAATATTTTATTTAAGTATAACCTTTAGGTTATAACATAAATTGTTAAGGATTTATATTTTGAATTATATATTACTTTTAAATTAAATTTATAATTAAATTTAAGAGTTCGATTATGAGAAAGGGATTTGGAATATATTTATAAGATCCTAAGTTAATAATAATGGATTGGGGATTATGGATTATTTAATTAACTCATAATTAATTTGGGGTACAACTTAGTATTAATTATATTATTTGATCAGAAGATAGTTTATATATGGATATGTTATTTTAATTGGTATTTTATTTTACCTTTGTTGCGGTTAATTATCGTTATGGGTAGAGTGATGTCTAGGAGGGATTTTGTCTTCTGGGACTTGAATTATTTTATGATTTCATCTCTTTACTACTTGGGTTTATATTGTGAGAATTTATAACCATTTTCATATCTCGATTGGTTTTGGTATTGTTTTGTATACATATGTTGCTTATGTTGTGTGTTCTTTGAGCCTCTGATCATTATGTTATTTAACCACAAAAAGGTAACGACCACTTTTGTGTTGAGACCTAATTAACTTGGTCACCTTGTTTCTACTGTTATGTTGGTTCAATGTTCTGAATGATTATCTTGTGGATTATGTTACTTCATGTTTGGAGATGGGTTCTTGTGATGTTTTGATGGTCATTTATCTTGTGATATGATACATGAATTTGCATTGTTCGGTTGAGATGTCCAGTATGTGATGGACAATTTGGATCCTTCTATAGGATGATATGTTATTTGTCATACTCCAACATTTTCCTTGGTGATTATCTTAATTTACGAGAAGTCCTCATGGTTTTGGTTTTTTCTTTCATTTGGTTCTTTTGGTTGGAGTATTAGGGTAGGTTATCTAGTTGTGTAGTAGGGGGTGGCTTGCAATAAGTGTCGAGGCCCACAAGTGGCAGCCATGATTGCTTATTGTAAGTTTTCTTAATCAAGTGATAACATAATACATAAATGGGTGGTTTAAAATGAATTAATAAGATATGGTACATCACCTATGCTTGAGCTATTTTATAGGCTAAGATGGAGGATGAGATGATGCTTACCACCCTACAAGGTATGGTTCTGCCATAGTTAATGGCTTCGTCTGGTTGAGGATTCATTGATACCGTATATGATCACTTAAGTGTCAGGGTCTAGAGAGACTACCAGGACGAGACTTAAGGGTTAGACGTATATGATGACACCTTCCTATACACAGTCTAGGTTTCCTACACATGTCAGTTTCCCTTGAGTTAGAGAGCTATCAAGATCCCCTTGCTTAGTTTTCATTTCCTTCTTTGGTTTTGTTATCCGAGTGGGTCTATTGTTATCTCTTCAGCACAGTAGGATTAGATCTTTGGTTCCACGCGGTCGGGTGGTAGTGATTCTTATTACCATTGAGATCTGACATTCATGACTTTATGCTTGGATGATCCTTGATGCTATTGTACCTTCTTGATTCTTCATTGCTGGAGACTTTATATTATCTTTCTTATCTTGTATTCTGTATCATTGTATCAGTTGTGACATTCTTGGATTATTGTATTGTACTTCATACTTGGTCTTACCATGTACCTTGCAACTTGTGCTGTGGATGTTGGTTCATTATGATATTAGTTGTATCTAGGTTTCATTTATGGGATGATGTTATTGTTATTCATTTTCATTATATGAAGATGTTATATTATTTAATTGCTTTTAGTAGATTAGTTAACTTACGCAATTCTACGTCACAGAACCCTTGGGACTTGTAATTTGTAAATGAGTTTCATTTATGAGTATGTATTGTCTTATGTTATATTGCTTCCGCATTGTTATTCTTTTTCTATTGTAACTCTTTAAAAAAAATTCATTCTACAAACTTAGTAAAATGTTTTAGGTTAATCTCTCTTGGGTTCCCTAGCAGGGCATTACATGCAATGAATGGTTATAATTCCCATCTCTAGGCTTATAATACCCCATAAAGAAGGTAGATTAAATTATCAATAAATGTTGCAGGTGAGGAAGGTCTCCCACAAGCAGGGAATGCCTCCTCGGGGATGAGTCTTGGCCTAGTTGCAGATCCAAGTTACTCAATAGTCAGTTCTTTCCAATCCAACACTAAACCAAATTAAACCATAACCCTAAATTAAATTTAATTATAATCCTAACTCTAATCCTAATCAAATATCAAACCAAATTGAACTGTTATCATGACCAAAAACCAAAATCTACCATAAAACTAATACTAAACCAAACTAAACAATAAAAAAAATCTAAATAATCAATAAATAAAATTTAACCTTGACCCTAACCATAATCAAATAAAATTGAACGCTAACAAAAAACCACTTTGAACTTTAACTCAATACAAAATTGAATCCTAATCCTACCACTATACCAAATTTAACTATAACTAAACCAAGTCAAACTATAACCCTAACCCTAATTTAGATTCTACCCTAAATCAAATTAAAACATAATGTATATCAAATAGAGCCCAACCTATAAATCAAATTAGACCTAAATCTTTAGGTCACGAAGAAACCTAATGAAGAAATTAAAACAACCTACTTCAAAAATAATATTAAACATTAAACTAGATTAAACCAACGTTAGCTCTAAATCAAAGTACACATTAAACCAAGCTCAACCCTAACCTTAACACTCAATCAAATTCAACCTTAACCCTAAACCTTGAATTGAGCCTTAAACTAACCATATTTTATTAATTTTTTAATTAAAAAACAACCCTAATTAGGATTGCTTGATAAATTACACCCTAACCCTTAAACTAAACCAAGTTGAAATATAACCCTAATTTTAAACCCAATTTAACCCTAACTTATATAAAATCCAAAAAAGATGAGCCTTATCTTAAATTATATTATTTAAACTTAAGATACACACACACATATGAACCATAACCCTAATCCCAAATGATATTACCAAATTTAAGATATATACATATATGAATCCTGACCACGACTCTAATCTAACCCAACTTGAAATCTTACCATCAAATTAACCCTAACCCTAATATAATTAAATCATAACCTTAATTCTAGCCCTAATTAAACTCTAATGCTAACCTTGAGTATAATTAAACCATAACAATAATCAGACTATAACCTTAATCAAACCTTGATTGTAATTTACTTTAACCCTAATTTTAACTTAGATTTCCCTCTATTTGAACCTCAACACTAACCTAACCTTAACTCTAACCATAATTGTCCTTCAACCATAACACTAATTGAACTATAACTTTATCCTTATTTGAACCCTAATCATTATTTAACCCTAACTATAACCACATTCTTAACTCTAGCCCTAACATTCACCTCAACCAAACCATAATATGGCCCCTAAAAAAGCCTAATCTAAACCCTATCCAAAGCATAATCAAAACCCTAACCTTAGTCCTAATATTATTCATAACTCTAACCCTAACTATAATTATAACCCTCACCATAATAATACCCCTAACCTTAACCCTAATCCTTACTAGGACATAAACCCTAACCCTAGCCATGTTCCTAATCATATCCCTAAACCTAATCCTAAGCCTAACCCTATCCCTAACCATGATATGAATCCTAACTCTAATCCTAAAGCTAACCCTAAACTATAATCCTAAATGTCAAACCTTAATCAAAACTCTAATTATAAATTTTATAACTGAACTATAAATGCTAAACCCTAAAACTAATCTTAACCCTATTACAAACCCTAACCCTATCTATAATATGAACCCTAACCCTGGCCATAATAAAAACCCTAGTCCTAACCATAACAGTAACCATGATGTAAAATTATGCCCTAATTTGAATATTAACTATAACCCTAAATCCTAATGCAAATCCCTAATCCTAACCCTAATTTCCAAACCCTAAATCTTAAATCTTAAGCTAAACCATAATCCTAAATGATAAAACCTCATCCTAAATACTATACCCTAATCCTAAATGCTACATCCTAAAGTTTAAACCCTAATTCTAACTTGAACCCTAAATACAACCCTAACCATGACATGAAATCAAACCTTTGTCCTAACCCTGACCCTTATTAAAATACTAGATCAAACCATAGTACTAATCATGATGTAAATCCTAAACTTGACAATAATCCTAATATTGAGCCCTAAGCCCTAATCCAAACCGTAATCAAAACCTCAACCATAATCATAATACTACCCATGGTACAGACCCTCACTCTAATCATAACCCTAACCATAATCCTAAACCTAAATTAATCTTAACCCCAACCCTATACCCTAATCATAATTGAAACACTAAGCTAACCATCATTCTATCTACAATGTAAACCCTTACTCTAACCATATTCCTAAACCTAACTCTAATCTTAACCCTATCCATACACCCTAACCATAATCAAAACCCTGACCTAACCATAGTTCTATCCATGATGTAAACCCTTAAACTAACCATAATCCTAACCTTAAACCCTAATCCTTACTCTAAAACTAACCCTAAACCCTAACTTTAAACCATAATCCTAACCCTAACCCTAACCATAATCTTAAACCCTAGTCCTAACCATAATCCTAACTTTAAACCTAATCCTAACCCTAACCATGACCCTAACCCTAAACCATAATGATGCAAAGGGTTCCCCCACATGGGCATCCTTCCAAATATATATGATAGGTTCCTCAATCCTATCACAGGGGGAGCACTCAACACAATGGAAAAATCTCCTCTATTAGGATCACTTGGATCATCCACAAGATCCTTCAAACTGATAACACTCTCCTTACACTTCCAAAGACCTATTAATGGTCAGACCAAACATTGGCCAATCCTCCCTTCCACTATACTCCACTCTTCAAACATCAATCTATGATCACACACTAAATATTGATCATATTCAATCTTTGATTGCGCCCAATGATTCAATGTCACCATGTACTATCCTCTTGACTTTTGACTGCATACACAACTCCCAAATGGTACTCTATGATAGAAATACACTTCTCATCATTCATAGACTTCAACCAAGGATCTACCCTCACCCACTGAACCCATTAAACACTCACCACTCACTATTAAGAATTCAATAACGACCATCTACTAAGGTTGTCACTATATCTAAACAACTCTGTCATCATTTTCCTATCGCTTTCCCACTCCCTTGGACAATACACAAAGGATTGTTGACTGATCCAACCACTAACACTTGAGGTTCCAGCCCTTACCCAACATTAATAACTTTTCCCATACAATTTTCAACTCCTAACTCCTTACCACCATTTCTAAGAATAATACCATCATACCTCATTGTCCACTATGATAGTCTCATTTACTTATGTACGTAGTCATCAATCTGACCAATCCTTGAAGCCACAACCTCTTTCATGAGTACTTGGACATCCTCTATACCTCCAATGTCCTTCAGTACTACACACATAACAAATATCAGCCCTTGCATGGACAAAGCCCTTGAAAACTACTCCTATCTCTGTATTACTATCTCAAAGATAGTTACAGTCACCTTCCACTGGATAAATCCCGTGACTCTAGTTGCATGGCACCCAGAGGCATTGAGGGAAGATAAAATACATACTGTCCCATTCCCAAACAAAATCTAGGGACTTATTGCACATAAAACAAGGTAGGAATTATATTTTCTCTGCTATTGGGCACCCTAGTTGAGGGTTTAAACCAGTTTTGGTTCAAACATGATTTTATTTCCTATAGTCAACCAAATGCAACACTATAAAAGAAAAAATAATCTTAGTTCAATGTAGTATCATGCCCAATCAGAGAGATTTCAAAATAGTAGCATTTAGACCCAAGAAAACACAATTAAAGATGAATGTAATAGGGGACAAAATGTGGAATGTACAGGAAAAACAAGTTTTTATTAAAATCTTCAATACATCAATTTCTCCCCCTATGATTGGGCTTACACAACCTTTAAAAAGGTCTTTCCATCTCCCAAAAGACCGACCAACTCCTAAAACTACCCCAAACCGACTGTAACTACTTATTAAACTTAACTGACCACCTTTAGTTTAATGTTGTCAAGTTGACAACATAGTTGTAAAATCGACAACTTCATGTCCCTTTGCTTTTGTATATCATCCTATTACAATCATTGGGCCTCTTTAATGGCCTTAAAACATATTTTATTCCCCTTTAACCCCTTTAAGACTCTAAACCATCAAATCATTACATAGTGACCCTTCAAGGGCCTATTGCCTCATGTTAGAAATTTGAAACCAATCAACCTATCTTGACTCAAATTAGATCGTATAGGCACTAATGGCCATAAATACAGTCTTATCATAACTTTATTCAAAGACGCATTTGTTTCAGAACACAGACAATATAAGAAAAATGGGTATAGAAGATTTAAAATGACCTCCCATAATTTTTTATCTGACCTACCTAGCCTTACCTACCTACACTTGCACCTACATAATTTTTTAATTGTGCAGATCCTATCACATCCAACAACCAACTCAAAAACTCACTCATATTACCTTAAAGGTCAATTTAATCTCCAAACTCTTAAGGTCATTCACGTGACCCACTTGGTGTGCCTTCAAGCCCTAGTGCTCCTGCACCATACTCCCAACTTTGAAAATTTCCAAGTCTCTTGGAAACATCTGCAAAACAAATCATTAGAAAACAAAACATATTCCTCATATTAACTTTAGGCTTGAACATGTATTCACTGTGTCATCTTATCTTGGCTTTTCCTCCCTTCACTTGGATCTTCTTGGTTCCTTTCATCTTGACTTTAGGTTTTCCACTTCTTGGAAAAGTGTACCTTGCTTGCTGCTGCTCAACATCTTCAACCCACACAGTCACTTGCAATCTTAGAAAAAATTCATCCAAAGGAAATCTCCATGTTCCCTTAACTAAAACTCCAACAAAATGGATCTCCATAATAGGAGTATCCATCATCAACTTGGTCTTCCAATGACTAATCAACATCACCTTATCATCCTTCTTATCTTGTCATTCCTCTTGGTACTCAACCACTTCCTCATTCATCTTTATGGCTTCCTCATTAGCCTTCTCATCAACTTTTATAGAGGTACCTTGTTAATTTTGTACCCTTTAAAGAACATAGCATTTTCCCAACTTGGATCTTCTCATCTCTTTCAAGCCGTCCATGACTTGAATCTTTGCTTCCCATATCAACAACACTCTCTACCATTTCCTTCTTATCATCAAGAACCTTTTCATCACAAGGTTCATCAAAAACTACTGGCTACTTATGTGCTTCCAATGGACACCTTACCCCTTCTTCTTTCATCAGGATCTTCATCCCATTTTCCTCTTGTACATCTTCTTCTTCAATGATTGCTTGATCCAAAGCATTTTCCATTCCCTCTTCATTCTCATAAACTTCATGTCCCTCTTGCACTTGGAACCCAATCTTCCCAAACACTCCAATGTTTCTAGATACCTTCCATGATGTCTTATGCTCCTCCAATGGCATCAACACAACCTTCCTCCCATCCTTTTTGATAGTGTAGGTTTTCTTTCTACCATCATGTAGGGTATGCCTCTCAAATTTCCATGTTCTCCCGAGTATCATATGAAAATCCCTCAAAGGTAATATGTCACACAAAATGACATCGCTGTATGAGATAATGGTGAAGGGAACATATGCTTGCTCCTTTACATCAACTTAATGTTCAACATCTAATCCTTGTGCTCTATAAGGCATGTCATGTGCTATCCTTGGTAGATTCAACTTTTCAACCATTTTAATTGAAACAATATTTGCAAATGAACCACTAGAAACAAAAACTTTAGAAATATTACCCTTTTACTTACATTATGTCCTAAATATAGAGTACCTCTGAATGTACCTTGCACTTAATTCTTCCTCCTCCATGATGATTACAACTGCTTCCTCTCAATCCTCAATAAACCAACTACAAGGATCTACTTCCTTGCCCTGATACTAATTGATGCAGAGGGTTCCCCCACATGGATATCCTTTTAAACATATATTATAGTTTCCTCAATCCTATCATAGGGGGAACACTCAACACCATGGAAACATCTCCTCTACTAGGATCACTTGGATCATCCACAAGATCCCTCAAACTGATCACACTCTCCTTGTACTTCCAAAGACCTACTAGTAGTCAGACCAAACATTGGCCAATCCTCCCTTCCACCATACTACACTCTTCAAATATCAATCTCTGATCAAACACCGAATGCTGGTCATATTCAATCTCTGATTGCACCCAATGATTCAATGTCACCATGTATTGTCCTCTTGAATTCTGACTGCATACACAACTCCCAATGGTACTATATGATATAAATACACTACTCAACATCCATAGAATTCAACCAAGGATCTCCTCTCACCCACTAAACTCATTAAACACTCAACACTCACTATTAAGAATTCAATAACGACCATCTACTAAGGTTTTCATTGTATCTAAACAACTATGTCATCATTTTCCTATCATTGTCCCACTCCCTTGGACAATACACAAAGATCCAACCACTAACCCTTGAGTTTTCAACCCTTACCCAACTTTAAGAACTTTCCCATCCAATTTTCAACTCCTTACCACCATTTCTAAGAGCAATACCATCATACCTCAGTGTCCACTATGACAGTCTCATTTACTTCTGCACACAGTCATCAATCTGACCCTTCCTTGAACCCATAACCTCTTTCACTAGTACTTGGACATCCTCTATACCTCCAATGTTATTCATTACTACACATAGCAAATATCAACCCTTGCATAGACAAAGCCCTTCAAAACTACTCCTATCTCTTTATTATTGTCTCAAAGATAGTTACAGTCACCTTCCACTGGATAGATCTCATGACTCATATTACATGGCACCCTGATTCATTGAGGGAAGATGAAATACATATTATATCATTACTAAACATAATCTATAGACTTATTGCACATAAAAAAGGTAGTCCTAACTATATCTTCCCTACTATTTGGTACCCTAGATGAGGGTTTAAACTAGTTCTGGTTATAACATGATTTCCTTTCCTATAGTCAACCAAATGCAACACTATAAAAGACAACATAATCTTAGTTAAATTTAGTATCATGCCCAATCAGAGAGATTTCAAAATAGTAGCATTTAGACCCAAGAAAACACAATTAAAGATGTCTGTAATAGGGGACTGAATGTAGAATGTACATGAAGCACAAGCTTTTATTAAAATATTCAATACATCAATTTCTCCCCCTTATGATCGGGGATACACAACCTTTAAAAAGGTCTTTTCATCTCCCAAAATACTGACCAACTCCTAAAACTACCCCAAACTGACTATAACTACTTATTAAACTTGATTGACCACCTTTAGTTTAATGTTGTCAAGTTGACCAAATAGTTGTCAAATCGACAACTTCATGTCCCTTTGAATTTTTATATTATCCTATTACAATCATTGGGCCTCTTTAATGACCTTAAAACATATTTTATTCCCCTTTAACCTCTTTAAGACTCTAAATCATCAAATCATTACATCGTGACCCTTCTAGGACCTATTGCTTCATGTTGGAAATTTGAAACCAATCAACCTATTTGGACTCAAATTATATCATATAGGCACTAATGGCCATAAATACAATGATTTAAGACCTTAAAGGTCAATTTAATCTCCAAACTCTTAAGGTCATCCATGTGACCCCTTGGTGTACCTCCAAGCCCTGGTGCTCCTGCACCACATAATCCCCTAATCATAACCATGACCCTAAACCCTAACCCTAAACCATAATCTTAAACCCTATCCCTAACCATAATCCTAACTCTAAAGATAAATCTTAACTGTGATAATAATCTTGACCCTAACCTTAACTATAATCCAAACCCTAACCTTAATCCAAATTCTAACCATAATTTTAACCTTAACCCTAATATTAATTCTAACATAAATCCTAATTCTAATGATAATTCTAAGTGTTACCCTAACCATACCCCAAACCTTAACCCTAACCCCAATGATGATGTATACCCTAGAACACTGACTGTAATCCCAAACATAATGCTAAACAGTAATGTTAAGTGTAACCTTAACACTCACTCTTACCCTAACCATGATGTAAACCTTAATTATATTAATTTTTTTTTGATAAAACTATGCTATTTAATTATATATTAATTTATTCAATGTCTTACCACGTTACGACTACTACTAGCATTTATATAATCTATAAATAAAATATGTTGACATGTATCAAGGCGTTTAATTTTTCATCATTCAATTTAATAAAAAATATTAAATTGAAAAAATTCAATGCCTCGATACACCTCAACATATTTTATATATAGATTATAAAAGCTATTAGGCATTGTACACTGATAATAGATACATTTATATTTTCTAATTTATCACATTTCATCTTGGATTCTAGCAATCAAATATGACACCTACACTTGTCTAACTTAGGTGCTGAAGAATCTTGGTTTGAAATGATAAAAGTTGGATCTAAATTTATGTATTTGATATTAAAACCCTTGAATTTGAGCTTTCTATTTTTATTTACGTGTTCACACCCAAGTCTCATGTGATATCCAAGCTTAATATTTATTAAGTTTACAAGCTCAACATCTAGAGCTAGAAGAATCATCATTGGGTAAAAAAAATGCTTTAAATAAATTTTAACAAAAAAATGAATATTTTTTAAAGAAAATTTCTAAGCCATTTAAATTGTTCTCTTGGTCCTTAATGGTGCATCCTCAAATGTTCTAGTCTTAACAGGAGAAAATTATGAATATTGGAGAGACAAGTTGAAGAGGATTCTAGTGTGGAAAGTGTTTAGAACATGGTTACTAGTTATGAAGCTCCTACTTAGTGGTGCTCTTTTACAATAACAAAAGAGATTGTTGAAGGAAGAAGAGAAAGAAGTTTTCTTTTACAGACAAAGTACAATCAATTAAAGAAAATACCATCAGGAAGAAGGCTACAATAAAGCACATGCTCTGAAAGTTAACATCTAGCTAATTTGGAGTATTTAAATAATACAATTCTCCCTAATTAATTTATGGGATAATTTTTATTTCTTAGAAGTTAATGATGACATGCACTCCGAATAATGTTTGCATAAGTGTATATATAAAAAGAAGTCTATATGGGCCCATCTGGGTACTGGAATACTATATCCTGGATATGGTCAATTCAGGAAGATGTTGCATATTCAGAAAGATGCTTATCCTCAAAATGAAATCCGGAATATGGTCTGACCCGTTTGGTTCACCCAGAAGATGAATGAGAAGATGCATAAGGAATTTTAATTCTTTATTTTTTAATTTCTTTGAATATGGTGTGCATAAGGAATTTTAATTCTTTATTTTTTAATTTCTTTGAATATGGTGTGTATATATACACATGCACACATATGTATATATACATACACACATGTATACACATATACACACATACACATGTATGTGCATACACACATACATGTGTGTGTATACACACATATGTGTATATACACATACAAGTGTGTATCCATGTATATATACACACATATGTGTATATACAAATACATGTATGTATGTATATATACACACATGTGTATATATACATCCTTATAGCAATATAATATACATCTTTATAGTCAGGGATCCCACGAAATATTAAATTTGCTTTTGTAAAAATTGGAATTGGAATTTGAAATTCCAATTCCACCTATTTAGGTGGAAGATGATATTCCCATTTTGGGGGCAAAATAAGAATTTTGGAATTCCAATTCCATTTTTTTCCAAGGACCCAAACATGGAATTTGACATTATCCAGAATTAGATAATGCCAATTCCGGTCTGATTCTTGCTGCCAAACGGGCCCTATGTGAATACGATTACATGAATAATGATAGAGCATGGTAATTGGCATTTGAAATAATAATATGACTTACTCATACTTGAGAAATGAATACAACATAACATAGTCGATATAAGTACTTAGAAAACATTTCAAAATTGTTAATGAAGCTATTTAAAATAATAGCATCTTTTGCATCCATCAATATCATTAGTTCATAGAACAAACTGAAAAAGAAATAGCTTGCAGATTCCAAAGGTAATGGAAGAATGAAATTGCACGATTACATGCTTGGATATCATCTATAGACAAATTATGAACTGAGAAAGTATCTATAACTGTTTGGATATCAGTGTCTTGTGACAAAAGATAACTGTCATTAAAACACAATGAACAATTAGTCGATAAGAAATTATAACCACTATATATCATGTTCATTTGAAAATGAAGGTTAGTTTGAATGTGTGTGTGTATTCAAACATGCATATTATTACTACATACCTTCTCACATTTAATTAAATCATTCTTCTTTAAAGAACGTATATATAAGCTCTGTAGATAGCATGTATTCATAGGAAGTATATTTTGTGCTATACCTTATGTTGCATCCCTCCTGATTATTGATGCCCTCGATGTTATAATATGGTTTCATGAAACAATGGTTTTATTACTACTGATGCCCTAGATGTTTTAATGTGGTTTTCAATGAAATAATAGTTTTTATTATTACTGATGTCCTAGATGATACATTGTGGTTTTCATGTCCTAGAAGCTATGTACTTGTTTTTTAATGAAACAATTGTTTTAATAGATTGATGTCTAAATGTTATTTCTTGATTTCAGGGTTCAAAATGAAATATGAGGAATGATAAAATATTATGCTTTGATCTAGAACTGTAATTGATTATTTTACATGTAATATGATCTTTATGATAACGTTGATCTGACTACAGTTCTTGTCTAAGTGGTTGCAGGAGAGGACTGTCCTCTAAGGAGAGAGGGAAAATATCATGAGGTACAAATGTAAATTTGATCATGAGATTCGAGTCACCTGAATTCCTAGGATGGTAAACCTTTACTCGTTAGGGTTGATACTTAGCCTTATTAGGAGCAAGGGATAGAAACCTAGTGCTTTTGTCTATAGTCATGTTACCCTTAACTTTCTCATTAAGACTTGTGTCTAAGTCGTGTATCTCAAGGATACCTACCATATTTCTAATTGGATATTCTTAATTTGTTCCTGCTTTATTGTTATATGTATCTTATATTTAAATTTACTTCCAATTATAAATGTGTGCGTGCGCGTGTGTTTGACAATTAAGCCAATTTAATAATTAGACTTTGTATTTCATCGTCATTTATTTATTTAATTTTAATAATTATTTAATTAGTTATTTTATGAGCCTATCTATTTTAAGTTTAATTATAATAAATTTGTAAACATTATATTTATCTCTTAAAGTAATTAGAGAAACAAAGGATGAAATGTCACTTTTCTTGTTGACTTAGTTAAATCAAAATAAATTAATGCCTTAAGTGATGAGAATAAAAAAAGAAAGACACCTTATATTCTCAAAATTGAGAAAAAGGAGAGATATTTTCATATTTCATGCTAAAAATGCATGTCATACATTTGCCATGGAGAATATTCTAATCACATGAAAGTAAAGTTAAATGAAATGCAAAAGAAAGGGAGAGAAAATAGGGTTTAAAATCACATGGCATAAGAGGGAGATATTTTTTGGTATTCTAATTTTACTTGAGTTGAAGACCCTCTATGTGTTATGAAAGGCTACTAATTATTATGATTGAGTTTCAAGAAACTTTGTTTTCAAAATTGAAGTAGGGCTGCACTACCAATTAGAAAAGAATTAAGAGTATTATTCTCTGCTATGTATGGTTGCATACGTATGCAAATTATCTCAATTTTAGAAGGATTTTTGGAAGAAATTGGAAGAGAAACCATTTAATTATCTCTGCTAATGTTACTTCATTTTTCATGTGATTTTACCTGTAAAACTAAGAAGGTTTTCTAGAGGACAAAAGAGAAGTCTAGATAATTAAATCTATGATTCATAACTTCATTCTTTACATTTCTATGATAAATTTTTAAGAAGGAATTAAGAGTTTGAAAGAAAATATCTTTATTTAATGGTTTAGTTGAATCGTATATTATATCTTTCAATTGGAAGGGGTTCTATGAAATGGAAGGATAAATCTAGAATTCAAGATCTTTGTTATTCATGGCTGGAAATTCTTTTCATTTTACTTTCAAATTTGGAAAAGGAATTCTAGATAATGAAGGAGAAACCTAGAATTCAAGACTCCTATACTCATGGTATAAAACTCTTATTCTTTCTACTTCAAATTTTGTAAGGGTTTTCTTGAAAATAAAAGAGAAATCTAGATTTTAAACTATGCCACTCCTGGCTGCATTATTCATACATTTTACCTCAATTTAAGAAAAAGGTTCCTAAAAATTTTGGAAGGATAAACTCAATTTATTACCCCATGTTGTTACAATTGCATCTAATATACATCTAACTCTTATTTGGAAGAAGGGTTCCAAGAATATCAAAAGGTTGTGTTTTTTTATTTTGCGCTCTTAGAAATTGTACCATGTTGTTTATTTCAAACCTTGGAAATAGAACCGTGTGAATTATTTCAGACCTTTGGAAATGAATTCGTAATATTTATTTCAGGCCCTTGGAAATAAAATCATGTTGTTTATTTCAGAACCTTGGAAATAAAATCATTTTGTTTACTTCAAACCCTTGGGAATAGAATTGTGTTGTTATTTCAGACCTTTGGAAAATAGATTCGTGGTGTTTATTTCAGATCATTGGAAATTTAGAATCATGTTACTTATTTAAGAAATTGGGAAATAGAACATATAATTATTCTAGACTTAGAGAAGAAAACTAAAGTCTTAATCCCAGACCTGGGAAATAGAATAAACCTTTATCTCAAACAAACATGAGCCTTAACATTGATTATAACATTAGTGTAAGTGTAATGACCTAAAAATGGTCATCTAAACCCTAGACCCCCAATCTTGACCTCTCATCAAGAAAACCCTAATCTTGATCATTTTAAGTCCTAACCCAAGGCAATTTATCATCTTCAAACTGATCTGACCTGAACCCTAGGTCTCAATCTATCATCGCACTTAATTAATTAATTCCTAAAATCATAATATATTAGCAAATTAGCTTTAGGTTATTTATTTAATTGATATTCTAATATATTGATTAAATAAATTGCTAAATTGTCAATAAAATAAAATAAAGGAATTAAATTAGTAAAGTTGAGTTAAAATGCATTTAAAATCATTTAAATATTTAAAAGTGCATTTTATGTCATCATTTCAATTGACTGAACATCAAAATAGAAACAAATCTGGTTTTTTTCAGTTAACTATTTCTTTTCTATTTCTCATTTTGGAAACAATCCAGTTAAAAATTCTTAACATTCTCACACTCACATTTCTTAACAGAGAGCCAAAAACACAAAAATTACTGACAAAGTTTTCTTGCAGGTTGCCTTGATCGCAGATCAACCAAACATTATGTGTGTTATTTTTGATAAATTAGGAGCCTTGCATGCTATACTTTCTAAAATGAACATGTGTTTTGCATTTTATAATGGAAATAATGTTAGGAGACTATGCTCTCACCCTTCTAGGGATGATCATAAATCCAAAGACATTATTGTCATTCATCATTTGCATGATTACCTTGTAGAGGGCTTGCCATAGTGGGAAAAAGTAATCACCCTGTGAGAACGACCCAAGTGAGTACACACTAACGCCAAGCTACTTAGACTCACTAAAAACAAAATTGGCCCCTTGAGACCAAAGTCTCAGAAGATGGATGGTATTTGAGCTTATACTAGACTCTCATCTAACACACAGTAGGGCCTGCGGGTTTTAATCATGCATCGTGACTACTGGTGCTAAGGTGCTCTATGGGGTTAGCAACCTCAATCGCGCTTGCGTGGACACAAAGGATACATTCAAATGGAGATCCTTACTAAACACCATTAGAGTAGTAGCCAAAAACCTTCTATTTGTTAATATGAGCATTGTGAGATGCACATGCCTAAGAAACCTCTCATGTACCCCTTATTTTGAGACAGTAAATTTATTAGGATCCTTGGATCTTGAGAAATTTGAAGCTTGGTAGGCCTGAGAAGTGTGTGTCGTGGAGGGGAGCCAGTGCTGCTAAGCTTCTATATGTTCAAGTGAATGGGTATTCTATTGTAAGAGGATTCAAAAAATTATTGTCTTAGCTAGCCAAATAGGTGTAAGAGTTTTATTTTTGTGATTTTTATCTTACTTCATATTGTGTTTGACGTGTTTGCAAATTGAAACATCAACATCGAAAAACTAAAAAACTGTAAAACAAATGCAAAAATCAGAAAACTCATACAGTCCTCCATCTTGACCTGTACGAGTCAGGATCTTGTCTCCCTTTACTTGTACTGGTTTGTGAGAGTACTCTTACCGCATGCTGAGAGTGCTCGTACGACAATGTATATTTCTTGCAAAAATTGACATTGACTGCTCTATTATATGCAATTTCGTATGAGTAACCTAGTTTGTCGTACTACCTAGTGGGAATGCTCATATGAGCCTGCACTTACTCTTAATTATTTTTATTAATTTGTTCAAATTTAGCATTTGAATTGGTTTTTATCTTATTCCAGACCTCTGTCTAAGTTTCATACTGAGTCTCAGATCTCTGTCCAGGAACATCAAGCTTATTCTAGTTTTATCCTTGGTTGAGATTTATTGTTAGTCTGAATTTTGTTGTCATTAGTCCTGAAGTCATTGTGCTAGTCCATAGATCAGTCCATCTATCTATTTGATTATCTTTTTGTCTACGTTGTCCTTATCCTGAGTTCTAAGTACAGGTCCATTAACCTTGACTCAAGATTGAAATCTTTGTTTCTCCTTCTTAGTTGGATGTATCTTGTTGTCATGTTCATTTGGTCTTGGACTTAGTTGACATGTAAGTATTATTTCAGCACTTGTTAGGAGAATTAGTTGATCCATGCCTGTGCAGACTAGAAGTTCTCTTGGAAATTTCCATGAAGTAGAAAGATAATATATGCCATTTGAGTAAAACCCTCTTTTTAAGGAACAACTAAGGATCAAATACAAGTCAGCCTCCCCCACGATAGATCATTGGACCCAAACATTTTGAGAGAAAGATGAGGGTGATATCGGTCTAGGCATAGTAACCATAATGCTAGTTCTGGAGGCACTAATAGTCAACACTCTTTGAGTGATTCTGAAGCAGTTGAGGCTGAGGTTACCAGATGTCTACAGGATGGAGAATTCCTCAAGGTAATGAGGATTGTCATGAATAAGGACAAAGATCAAAACTTTCTCAAATTGGCTCAACAAGGAGCCCAACTTCCCCCTCACTATAGGGTTGAAGATGTCATCGCCCGGGAGGAAGATACTCCTCTAAAAATTATGACCAAACAACTGCAAGTCTTGAAAACTAAGATGCTAGCAATGAAAAAGGAAAAAGAGAATCAACCTTGAAATGCACTTTGAACACCATTTGTCTGTTTCCTTTTGATAGGGATTTGCATCTACCTTCATTCTCCCATGGAGTGAAAATCTCTATGTTTGAAAAGTATGGTGGTCAATCTGATCCTCAGGTTCATGTCCAAGAATTCTGCGCTCTTTGCATAGAATTTATACATGAACAGACGTATCTCATGCGTCTCTTCCCCTGGAGTTTAGGTGGCCAAGCCATGGAGTGGTTCTCACAGTTTCCCATTGGAATCAAAACTTTTGATGAGTTGATAAACCTATTTTTGCAATAGTATTCATACAACATCTACCATCTCGTATCAATGATTGATCTGTGCAACACTCAACAACATATGGGAGAACCTTTCTTGACTTTTCTTCATCGGTGGAGAAGAGTCTTTTCTAGATATTGGCGACTCATACCTGAGTATGAAAAAATGGATATATTTACCAATTCATTACTATCTAAGTACAACTATCCAATCTAGATGCGGTATCTATCCACTTTTGATCAGCTTGTAAAGATTGTAATGAAGATAGAGACTATGTTTTTCAAGAAGGGTGAGATTATCCTTTCCAAAGAAACTAAGTATATTTCCAGCTCCAAGGATAAAAAAAATATTGGAACAAGAACAAGCATGTGGTGAATGATGGAGTAGTTGACCACATTGTTCCTCAATCCAAACTAGATGTCTTCAATCTGACAAGTGGCACAAAGGCCCTTAAAGCTGTTGAAAATACCTCAAAAGATTCTTCCAAGGGACTCAGTAACCTCATGAAAGACAAACCTTGGGCCAAGTGTAAATGAACCTTCACTCCTTTGGGAGAAACCTATGAATCAACACTTAAGACTTTGTTGGCTAACAAACTGATCACGTTACTAGATAAATCCATACCATACAAACCAGAGATAAAACCAAAGTGGTGGAGTGACAATGATTACTGCAAGCTCCACAAGAAAAAGGGACACACCACTAAAAACTGCATGAGACTCAAACACAAGATCCTATATATCATCGACAATGAGACAATTGCAGTTGGTGATCATGCCACGAATGCTGACCACAAGGCATTCAAATATCCCTTACTTAAGTATGAGAAGGCTTAAAGCTCTAAGAAAGGTGCTAGGATCAATCATGCTTACAACACCAAGGATAAAAATGTCATTCACATGCTTGAGCATGTCTCTCCCGAGTACCGCAACGTTGTCATTATCAAGAAAAGTGAGACAGAGTTTTGATCATCCAACGTTGAGACTCGCGCGCAAGCAAAGGTCACCCTAAGAGGAGTTGGATCTTCTAAACCCTCCACATCTTCCAAAAAACCAATGACATCCAAACCTTGGATTCCAACTATAAAACAACCAGCTGTGAGTACCTCTAAGGTATCATAGTCCAAACAATTGACTTCATCCCATGCTACTAACTACAACATTATCAATAAACTCCATAGATCGACCGCTCAGATTTCTATCTTTGAGTTGCTCAAGATATCTCTAGCTCATAGAGAGGTCTTGGACAAATCCCTATCCACTGCCAACATCCCTAAGGACTTAGATCTGGATCGGTTTCAAACCCTGATGGTTCATTTGATGTCACCTCATTACCTGTCATTTTTGAAAGAAGATGACAATTCTTTGAGCCACCCGCACAATCTCCCCCTCTACATCAAAGTAGTCATCTATAAACATCATGTCAAATAGGTATTGATAGATGGAGGCACAAGGTTGAAAATTTGTACATACAAGCTAATTGAACAACTGGGATTCTATTAAAATGTCATTGATTCTATAAAGAAGATCACAATCAAGGCATATGATGAACATGAGAGATCTTCCAAAGGTCTCATGACTCTGCCAATCAAAGTGGGACCTATTGAAAGAGATGTCACATTTTAGGTGTTGGATCTCCCGTTGTCTTCCAATAGCTTGTTGGGGAGACCCTGGATCCATGAGATGCGGGTTGTTCCATCAAATTACCATTAGTGCATAAATTTTCCCTTCAATAGTGTTGAATTCACTATTCCTGTAGACACTAGTTATGTCTGCAATGCATTGAGGTAATTAACAAAAAACCTCATACTGCACAACGGAGAAGCTTCAACTTCAGAGTCATCCAAAAAGTTGATGAAAGAGATGGACAAGAATATGAAAATCAAAGACACTGGTATGAGTGGGTATACCCTAGAACCTGTTCTATCAGTGACATATCTTCCTACATCGCCAAGGTCTTATGGAAGACCATCAGAAGAGATGCGACCATCAATAATGTCACCAAAGGTTATCTTCGATGGAAATTTCATCTAGGAAACTATTCCATTGGAGGATGAGAAAAAGGAAGAAGCCATCTTAGGCTAGCTATATAGAGAGCCTGAAGATAATGATGTGAAGCATTGTGAGATATCCTTAGAAAAGGATGGCATCGAGTATGAATTGGTCTGATGAATAGGTTATCCAGGACAAGGACCGATCAGATGTAACCAAAATGGACTTCTAGAGCCCATATTTCTCCCACACAGAAGTTCTAAGGATACCATTGGACCGGGCTTCTTATCAACTGAGGAAAAATGGAATAGAGACACATCCTCCTGCAAGTGGGATGACTCTAACGAGGAAGATGATTATCCTTGTCCCATTCCTCCATGCATCTCATCTCTTAATGATATGGGAGAAGAAAAACACCCTCAGATCAATGTTATGGAAGTGCAGACTCCAGAGGAACTGCCTGTGGTTCATAATTAATCAAAATTAACAACATCAACATCACAAGAAGGTCCTGATACAGAAAAAGAGGACATGACTATAGCAGAGTTCTTGAGAAGAACCCATCTAAACTGGAGGCAAAGAGTGGACTTCACTCACATCATAGACATGGTAGGCAATGCTGAAACATACTCTCATGATTACGAGTTTGATAGTCTCTCTGAAGAAACCTAGGATAAAGAATTAAATACAGTCCAACAGTATGTGACTCAAGTTGAGGCTAGTGAAGGCTTAGGGACTAGGTCTGAGAAGTTATATTTGCAATTCGCTGACATGGGCTTTGATGATATTGCTAGGGATCTTACCAATTTGAATGTGTCTATACAGGGTACCAATCTCGGTCTTTACTTAACGGTCCATGTTTATGATGAACATTCTGTGAATACCCTCGAACTTGTCACACCTTTGTCAGTCATGCATCATGAACTCATTGACTAGAGCTTACAAGGCCAACCCATGGATATGTCCACTTCCCCAATGAGTATGCATTAGCATGTTACCTCAACGTTGTTGAACCAGTAAACTCTTCCACCAGTGAACCTAGCATCAACATGACTGAAATGGATATCAAGTACCTCAGTCATAAAATTAAAATGAAAAAGAATAAACGTTCTGAAGGTGAAAACCACATTGTGGCAGTTTTAAAACACAAAATAGTAAAAATAAAATATGCATCCGATGGTGAAAACCTCTCTCAGGTGCCAAAGAATGGGGTACTTGATATCCTGCCTAGTCACTTCCAGGACCAGTCGTGTAATGCCCCGCTGGGGAACCCAAGAGAACTAACCTAAACATGACAATGAGATAATAGGATAATTTTTTTAAAAATGTTTATAAAAAATAATATTAACAACGCGGAAGCAACACATGAGATAACAAGACATATACATAAGTATCCTAAAATCACCTGAAATAGATAACACACACATACTATGGTCTAAAAGAGATCATAAATTGACAAAAAAGGTAGACTAAGGAGCAGGTATTACATCCTCCTCCCCTAAAACTAGGCTTACTCCTGGAAGCCGATAACTTAACAAGTAAAGAATCAAAAGGATTCGCACCGTAGTGCTACACCCCCTATTAATTAGGATCAAACAAGAAGATAAACCCAACTCATAATCACCAAAAGAACATACCAACCACAACAATCACTCATAGGGATAAAAAATATGCCACTCCAGAGAAATCACAAGTCACTCAAAGAGAAAGAAAACAAGCATCAAGGATTCCTTCAAACTAGGAACTCGATCACCACAACATACCAAAAACAACATACATCAACTATCATGCTATAACAGATGATGCAATCAAATGACCATCACCAAGTCTTCATCCAATCCACACAAAACCAAAGAAGTAAGCCATCCGCTCACTATCAAAACACTCCTATAGATGATTATGAACTTCATGAGAAATGACGAGACTAGGGACCCTAGAGTTTCAATCATAGATCCTAGCACAATTCAAGCCTTAGTAGGTATCCACCTATAACAAACAAGACCAAACATCACTCCCAATTATAGTGGGAAGACCCACATACAAGAATAAGAGATCATGAACAATGACTCTAAAGACACAAGGAGACATGTGCTATCATGCACTAATCACCAACTAATGGGCACACAATTTTTCCAGAGTTCCCAGTGTAGAAATGTATTCTCTGATACCAAGTGTAATACCCCGCTAAGGAACCCAGGAGAAGTAACCTAAACATGACACTGAGATAATGGGATAATTTTTTTTAAAAAAATGTTTATAAACAATAATGTTAACAACGCGGAAGCAACACATGAGATACCAAGACATATACATAAGTATCCTTAAATCACCTAAAATAGATAACACACACATACTATGGTCTAAAAGAGATTAGAAACTAACACATAAAGGTAGACTAAGGAGTAAGTATTACAAGTCATCAGTGTTAATTGAGCCAATGCAACTAGTGAACATTGCCACAAACGAGCATCCGCACATAATCCACTTGGCACAATCTTTGTCCATAGAGGAACTAAAAGAGTTCACTAAATTCTTTA
Organism: Thuja plicata; assembly: GCA_018584345.1. Lineage (NCBI taxonomy): Eukaryota > Viridiplantae > Streptophyta > Pinopsida > Cupressales > Cupressaceae > Thuja > Thuja plicata. Next base: position 251,260 of record MU217964.1, on the reverse strand, counting down.
AAGAGAAAAATTAATTTTGCATGGAGTTACTCAGATATGCCAAGTTTAGATCTAGATCTCATAATGCATCATCTTTCTATTGCACCTGGAGTCAAACCAGTAAAGAATTTTTTTGGAAAGATGCATCCTCATGTGGCTCTATTAATAAAGGCGAAACTGGAAAAGTTACTCAAGGATGGGTTCATCAGAGCCATTGACTACGCAGACTGGATTTAAACATTATGGTGGTATCTAAAGTGGGAAAATCCATTTGGGTGTAAACTGACTTCAGGGATGTCAACAAATCATGTCTGAAGGATGGATTTCCTCTCCCCAACGTCAAAATGATAGTAGATATGACTGTTGGGTACAAGATATACTCCCTCATGGATGACTTCTTAGGCTATAACCAGATCAAGATCACTCCTAAGGATCAGGAAAATACAATGTTCACATGTGCCTTGGGAATGTTCTGCTAGAACATCATGCCTTTTGGATTGAAAAATGCAAGGGCAACCTATCAACGGGTTGTAACAAAAATCTTCCACGATATGGTGCACAAATCTATTGAAGATTATGTGGAAGACTATGACATGATCGACACACTTGCAATATCTGGGAAAGATCCTTGATAGGATGGAACAATTCAAGCTCAAGTTGAATCCTAAGAAATGCGCATTTGGCGTAACATCCGGGAAATTGTTGGGATACATTGTCTTAGTGAAAGGTATTGAAGTGGACCTGGAAAAAGTGCAGGAAATTACAAAGATTACCACCCAAAAACATTAGTCAGATGAGGACACTTTAGGGAAGAATCCAGTCAATCAAGAGATTCATCTCACAACTAGCCGACAAGGAACAACCATTTACCAAGACTCACGTTAAAGGAGTAACATATCACTGGGATGAGGAGTGCAACAAACACTTCAATTAGATCAAATTATATATGGAAAACCCACCAGTGCTAATGCCTTCTACACAAGGAAATTTACTGTTATTGTACATCTCATCCACCACAACATCACTGGGGGCATGGTTGGCACAAGAAGATGAGAACAAGAAAGAATGTGCCATCTACTACATCAGTGGAACCTTGGTATCCTATGAAATGAGCTATTTGGTGATCAAAAAATATTTTTTGGCAAGTAGTGTTTACATCCCAGAAGTTGAGGTACTATATGTTGGCATACTCTATATGATTGGTTGCAAAGATTGACCCGTTGAAGTATATATTAAGCAAAGCCACCTTAATGGGAAGGTTAGCTAAATGGGTCATGCTACTCAGTGAGTTTTACATTGAATATGTTGAACAAAAATCCATCAAGGGGGAGCTATTGCTGACCAATTGGATGACTCTCCATTACAGGATGATCAACCTATCAATGTTGAGTTTTTAGATGGACCTATTCTGCATATCATCCACAGATCCTGGAAAATGTTCTTTGATGGATCTGTCACACAACAAGGCTCTGGTGTAGGAGTACTATTCATAACTCCTCAGAGCTATTTTATTCCAAAGGCATACAATCTCTTGTTCCCTTGTACAAACAATATCTTTGAATATGAAGCCTTGGTGAATGTAACTAAACTGGCCATCGAATGGAACATCTCTGAGTTACACATCCATGGTGACTCTCAGCTAATCATCAACCAAATCAATGATGTTTATTAGACAAAGGATGATAAACTCATTCCTTATAAGAGAATGGTTGATGATTTCAAGAAATATTTTACATTCATCACCTTCCAAAAAGTGTCGAGGACACAAAACAGACCAGCTGATGTAATGGCTACACTCGCCTCTCCATAGCAGCAAGAAGAATACTTCCTCTATGATTTCTTAGTGGAAGAGATTCATTTACCTGCCTATAACTCCCCTGACTCCCATATTATATGTACTAGCATTGGACATGAGTCATCTCGCTATAAACATGTCTACGCCTACCTACACCATCAGGTCATTCCCAATGCGCTCACCCACATTGAAAAGTGCCACCTAATCTACAATACCTCATGGTATGTTCTCATATCTAACAAAAAATATAGAAGAGGAATAGATGGTACCTTGCTTAGGTGTTTAGAAAAGGATGAGTCTAAACGTAGATTAGTTGAGGTTCACAATGGGGTTTGTGTTTCTCATTCCAACGGTTTGTCTTTGACCCAAAAATTGCTGAGAGAAGGTTACTACTGGCTAGATATGGAGAAGGAGGCCATCAGATACACAAAGAAATTTAAGAAATGTCAGTTGCATGGAAATCTTATACATACTCCATCTTATACACACTCCATCCAGGGATCTTATCCCATTTATCACACATTGGTCATTTTAGCAATGGGCCTTTGATATAATCAGACATATGCATCTGTTTTCCTAAAATAGACACAAGTTTATCATAATAGTAAATACTTTACCAAGTGGGTTGAATTAGTCTCACTCATAAAAGTGACCGGACAACAAGTGGTCTTGTTCATTTTGAACCATATTATCTGTCGATATGGCATTCCTTCAGTCATTATAATTGACAATGCAGGATAGTTTAAGAAAAACAATATGGATGAACTCTGTGATAAGTTCAAGATCAAACAACACTATTCTTCCATCTATTGCCCGCAAGGAAATGGATAGGAGGAGGCCTCCAATAAAAACCCACTGAAGATTTTACATCGCACTGTGAATATGTCTGGAATAGATTGACATCTACAGATCAATCTTGCACTATGGGCTTATAGAATGAGCATCAAAACGCCTACTAGGGAAATGCCTTTTTCTCTTGTATATGGAGTAGAAGCAATATTACCCATAGAAGTAGAACTCTCATATCTGAAGGTTTCTCTACATAGATTGATCACATATGAAGACCATAGGGTCTCAAGACTCCAAGAGCTGGAACTGCTGGATGAGACTCGGCAGGTGGCATTCAATCACCTTAGATCTTATCAGAAAAAGAATTTTGAGAGCATATAATAAGAAGGTCAAACCAAGAGAACTTCAAGTTGGTGACCTAGTGTTGAGAGAGAATCCCTGCAACCAATCACATCGAGAGAAAAGGGGAATCTTGAGTCCAACAGGATGGGTCCATACATTATCACAATAATATTTGGCTATGGAGCCTACTGACTCTCTACACCAGAAGGAGAATAGCTCTGGGAACCTATCAACACTCTCCATCTAAAGAAGTTCTACACCTGAACATTCTTGGTGTCCAGCGCCATGTATATATCTAAAAGTATTGAAAAAAATGATCATATCAGTGAAAACCTAGCAATAGGTGCCCTGATGAATCAACAAAAAAATTAAAAAAATTAAAAAATATGGAAAAAGACAAAAAAAATGAAAAAGAAGAAGAAAAAAGTGTCTTGGTGAAAACCTGGCAAACAGGCGTCTTGGTAGAAAAAATAGAATCTATGCCAAGAAGGTGAAAACATTAAATAGGCACCTCTTGTACTCAAGTGATCCATCTATCAATGCTCAGTCTTGGCAATCTTTCGCTTTAGTTTTTGCATAGCTTTCAATCACTCTCATGACACTTTGGTTCTTCTGAGAACCCTCCTGACTTGAAACCAATCCAGAGTCATAATCTAGGGGCAATTAAATCAGATTTGTCCCAGTAGTATGAGTCAATTCAATCATCTTTAATCAAAATTCATTGCTAGGGGGCAAGGCCCCTAATTTGATCAATTAACAAACCAACCCAACGTCACTATTTTTGTCATTTCTGAAGGACAATTCACTACTGACACACTGGTATTTCTCAACACCTTAATCAATAGTGTTTCTTAACACTACCTATTTGGACACATCTGTGTTTCTCAAAACACATTGGATAATGTGACATAACCTTCAAACAACAAATTGATAACAATAAAATACTATGCACTCACAAGCACAACAGTGTTTCTCAACAGCTCATACATGTACACATCTAAAAACTCTAAAACTAGCTGAAGTATGCTTAACTTCTCTTGGTGTGTTGTTTGTTCTCTTATTTTTTGCTAATCTTTTCTTTGTCTACTGCTTGTTGGTGTGGTCCCAATGATTCTAGGGTATCAAATAAACTGGGTGTTTGTGATAAGAGCTTCCACAAAAGGTGGATTAGCCTCACATACCTTGACTTCATTTACTTGTATGCCAAGGTGAGGTCGAAACTATCTCCTTGACTATGATTTATCTATATTTTTAAGCAAGATCACACTCATGGTTATCTTGGCTTTGTATGCCTTAATACTGGTGTACCCTTACAACATCAACTAGAAATAATGTTCAGGTCATCTCGGTTGATGCTTATATTGGTTTCCCACATCTTATTCAATTAAATTCATATTCATATCCTTATGGTCACAGTGGCACAAGTAAGAATTGTATCAACTTTGATGTCCCAAATGCTTGATGATGAAAAAATTCAAAACCAAACCCAATGACCATGTCCTAGGTTGCATTCATGATAGTTTTGCATTGCTTTTGCATGGTGTTCAAATCTGCATACTCTCTTTACCTCTATCCAATGTGAAGGATCTGAGGCTCCAATCAATCAATCTTCTTGTTGTCAAGTGGTCAAGTTGCACATTGATCGAGACATGTTTGAGTACCTGTGTTGACAATCATATTTTCATACATGAGATGTTAGATACATTATATTTCAGAAAAATTGCGCTCCATATCCACTGCATAGCATAACCATAACATACATATCATTTGTTAAATCATTACAACATTACATATTCATAACATTATTCGATTGCATTCAAACATATATACATAAGAAAAGCAATTTAAAACATCACATTGCAATTGCATCATCATAAATAGTACTATATCTATCCATACATCTAGAAATGATATTTTAGTGCATACACATTTGCATAATCATCCATAAGCATAAAATAAATGCATCCATGCATCAAGCATCAAGCATCATAAGTACTACATTATCTCATAAACATCACATCAATACATGTACAATGAAATCAAAACATATGTTTCTATAAATAATCAAGAGTGTCAAGGATACATCCAAATCTTAAAATATAGAATATCATCAGATCAAGTCATCATATACAAGGCCAAAAATGGGTACAACATCAAAATATATCAGAATGAATATCAAAGAAACAAGGCTATTTCTCAGACATATCCTCGACATCATTGGGAACATGTGGTGGTGGGAGAGGCAGAGGCTGGATATCATCGGCTGGTGGAAAGAGGGCACCCTCAGATCTAGCCATGAACTATGAAAAAGGAATGACCTGTTGTGCTACTGGAACTACAACAATGTATGTTGCAACATAGTAAGAACACCTATTCATCTGGTGTGTGTCTATGTGATGGAAGTGATCACACTAAGCAGTAATGGTAGAAACCCTTTGATCTCACTCTGCAACAACACCAAAAATCCTCTAGTCTGTCTTGATGATCAAGTCTTGTATGCGTTAATCATGCTCGATAACCCTGGTCTGAGAAATGGATACATCTATCAGTAGACCCTTGATCCTCTCCCTGAGAAAGCGTATCACATCCTGAGGTGTACATTGTTGCATACCCTCTGTCTTCTAACCCTGGCCCTATCCTTGATCCTAACCCTATCCATGTCCGTGTCCATATCCGTATCTGTGTCCATTTCCATGTTCGTGTCTGTGTCTGTGTTCATGTCCATGTCCGTGTCTTTGTCCATGTCTGTGTTCGTGTTCGTGTTCGTGTTCATGTCCGTGTCTGTGTCGGTGTTCATGTTCGTGTCTGTGTCCATGTCTGTGTCCGTGCTCGTGTCTGTATCCATATCCATGTTTGTGTCTGTGTCTATGTCCATGTTCGTGTCCGTGTCTATTTCCATGTCCCTGTCCCTATCCCTGCTCATCCTTCTCACCATGCCCTGCATGTGCATCACACCTCTTCTTAACATGTTGGGCACCCACATCAAAATCAGGGGCATTCTATCCACCTAAATGTATATCCTATCAGTTGGAAGGTACATCAACCCCCATGAAATCCAAACTACCTCCCTCACCTCTGCATCGATGGATTGCTACTGGTACTTCTCTGCTAGAACTAGGACCAGGATCTCTTCCCACTGGCCTCTGCACTATTGTTGGTATATCACCTGGGGTAGACACTCCCTCATCTATCCGTGGGCCCCAGACTACTAGATCCGTGAACCTAGGGAATGGATGTCAAGCAATGTAGTCCCTATACTCCAGTGTCACCCCTGCATCCACTATGGCCTCTATATAATCCCATGATGTCTAATGTAATCCCTGTAGCTCTTGAACTGTTGTGTCATACACCAGTCTATGTCCCTAGCCTCGCTGCATCTCATTAGTAAAACGTGCATATGTGGATAACTCTGTAGACACTTTCTGGGGCCTCCCAAACTTCCAGTGGACTCTCTATACCACTAATCTCTCAATGAATGTGGTGGTATGCCCTATCAATAGACGTGTCATAGACATATCCTAGCTTCGATGTTGCTAGTCACCATATGGCTCGGTACCTCTGTATAATCACCATATGACCACAATCATGTCATCAAACTGTCTGCACCAATAATTTCTTCCCCAGATGGGCCTGTGTCAGATAACATGCATACCTATATATAAATGGATGGCCTATCTGATGGGAGTCATTGATGACTAGCCCGCAAATAGGAATGTGCTCCCATGCCCATATTTGTAGCACTAAGACTTCTGCTGTGAGGATTTTTCTCATGGAGCTCATAATATAAATGTGTTAAGAGGCATGAACCCCACCCAAGCTTCACTAGTCTCGCCAATATCTCCTCTAAGACAAACCCCCACCTAGACTGGAACCCTTTCTAACCCCTATTTGGCAAGTGTATGCACCCAATAAATCTGGTCATGATACATGCTAAAGGATACTCTCCTGCATATCGGGCCATCATGGTGTCCCATGATATCCATCACTCTAAAATGTCCTTATCACCAAAGATATGTTGTTGTGCCATCATGCGTGGTCTGTGTGTAGTCTTCTACTGCACCTGCGAACCTCATAATGGTATATGAAGGATGCAGTATACATCCTCTAGTGTCACTATGATCTCACTAGCGGGGATGTGAAATGTGTTATGCTCACTGTAAAACCACTCTACCAAAGTAGTCAGAAGCCCATGATTCACCCTGATATCAGGGATCCCCATCACCCAACCAAGCTCGCACTCTAAAATAACCGCCCTCTAATCATCATCCAACCAACCTACTAAGTGCATCGTGGGAGGATAAGTGATCCTGAACTGCACATCAGGAAGTCATACATGCAAACACAAGCAATGAAAGCATCAGTACACCTATCCAAGTGACCAAACAAAAATATAAAATGATATACAACATCCTCAAGATGCCATATCAATAATGTATGAAATCAAAATTTGACGTTTACAGGGTTACGTACAAGTTTTTTTTCCATATGAGTAGGAAACTGGTCTACATACTCGTACAAGTATTCACAAGGGCTTGTATGAGTAATTAGTGTGATACAGGTATACATTATTTCCCATATGAACAAGTGGTCTTGGATAAAGGTTCCCATACAAGCATAGGGTGGGGGGTATACGAGAATAGTAATGGACTTATACGAGTAAACTATTGGAAGTTGTTTCTCGTATGAGCCCTAGTATCGGGGTTTGAATTGAAAAATGTTGGAAAATTCTAAAAAATCTACCAAAATTGCCAAAACATGAATTCAAAGAGAAAATTTATTGGTTACTCACCGTTGTTGGGTAGTTTAGGGGCCTATTGTGCAACCTCTGGCACTTGAATCCATGTGTATGAACCGGGACCACCATTTTTGCTCAGAGAGAGGTTTGAAGTTTTGAAGGTTTGAAATGAAATGTAAATTGACCCTTTTGGCCTTTATATAGGTTTTGACCTAAATTTCAACTTGCTCCAATTGATGTGGAAATTTCACCCCTCGTTAATTCGACCGTCCTAATTCCATTTTCAGGATCAAAATCAAAATATGAGATCATTTCATTTGCCAAATTTGATAGTTGAATTTTTTTTAGTCATACGTAGTTGTCCGCTTGTACAATCAGTCTTCTGGACTCTGAACCAATGAATATACTCAAAACTAGACAAGATCGGTATTATACAGGTTGTTCATTATTGAAACCAGATACATTGATCAAATTGGCTTCATCGCTTCAAATCAAGTCAATTTGGTTGCTAGTCAAATCTCTTAACGCTAATAAGTTTCATCGCTTCAAATCAAACTAGTTATTCGTTCAAACCAATCAAAAGGTTCAAGATTTCCTGACAGATGTTCTGTTTCATCGATTCAAATCAAATTGAGCATTTTGTTTTATATCTTTTGATCATTCTTTGTCCAATCAAGCTCAGAGTCGGTCTTCTTCAAAATAATGGTTTCATCGCTTCAAATCAAACTATTCTTCATCTTGTAACAAACAGGTCTTTGAATCAATGTGCTGATCGCACATCAATTCAAAGAGGGGCAAATGTAATGACATAAAAATGTTCATCTAAACCCTAGACCCCCAATCTCAATCTATCATCAAGAAAATCCTAATATTGATAATTTTAAGTCATAACCCAAGGCAATTTATCATCTTTCGTTTGATCTGACCTGAACCCTAGGTCCCAATCTATCATCGCACTTAATTAAATAATTCCTAAAATCATAATACATTGGCAAATTAACCTTAGGTTATTTATTCAATTGATATTCTAATTTATAGATTAAATAAATTACTAAATTGTCAATAAAATAAAAAAAGAATAAAATAAATAAAGTTGAGTTAAAATGCATTTAAAATCATTTAAATATTTAAAAGTGCATTTTATGTCATCATTTCAAATGATTGAACATCAAAATAAAAACAAATTTTTTTTGTTCAGTTAACTAATTCTTTTCTATTTCTCATTTTGGAAACTATCCAGTTAACTAAAAATCAGTTTTAGAAGTTTCCTAAATGACTGATCAGTCAGTTCACTTAACTGACTCTTTCTACCAATCATCTTCTGTGCACATGGATTGTGCTTCTTCAAATTGAATCATGTTCTCTCTTCAGTTTTCGATCTCAACCGACGATTCAAGAGACATTTCTATAAAAGAGAGCCTCTTTTCCTCACAAAGGATGTGAATTTTATAGTATTGTTATTCTGCAAGTTTTCCAGCACTTTGAACATTTAGCACTGTTGAGCATTTAATCATTTACCATTTGTTGTTAGGTTGTTTAGATCATTTTCATTCTTTTTTTTTTCATAATTTAGCTCACTTTCATTATGGGTTTTAAAATCAATATTATCTAAATCTTGGATTAATTGCACTTGCATTTTAGGACTTGTACTTGCATATCATCTAGCTCATAAATCCTTCGTTTAGAACATATCAAGTCATTGGGTTTGCGATGACCTGGGAGAAAACTCAAACTCCTGCCTACTAGAAGGCAATAGGTTGACTTCGGTCAATTTTCCCTTATTTTCATAGATGAGATGTTTTAATAATTGACCATGCAATGATCTATTTAAGTGTGTGTAACAGGTATCCACAACAAATTTTCACACGCACAATAAGGACCGCCATAATTTCACAATAAAATAATTCACATATTTCATAAAATTACAATTAAACAATAATATATCAATTCCACGTGTCCAAAAATATAATATTAGAAACGATAAATTATATTTCAATATATAGATTAATACATAAGTCGTTAACAACACGTAACATAAGGAACATAATATTCTAGACTAGACCACAAGTTCAATTATAATGAATACTTAAGAACATACCATTATGACCACCTTGGAAGGCACTTATAACATTTGTCTCCCTTGAGCACTCCATAGGTGAGAACATTGTCAGAGCGCGTATTCACCCTACCATGAAGTAGTGACACTTCCCCATAATATTTCATGACACGAAAGATACCTGACCCAGGATGAGGAAGACTAACAATGCAAATCTAACAAGAGTAATGGAATCGTGCATTATGGTATATTTTCATTCTAACACTAGTGTAATGATAACATGACACACAAGATGCACAAAACACACATTAGAAGACAAAAAGAATAATCTTTCTTATCAATCTAGAATATTTTCAAGATATCAATTCCATTTCATTCATATTGATCCCGAAAAGTAAGCACAACAATAAATGTCTCAAAACATGATGCATCCATGCATCTATTCTTGAAGCCACACTTTATTCTATAGATAAGAATTATGAACATGAGATTCTCAAAGAGAGCACAAAATACCTAGTAATTACAAAAAAACATCTTCAACATATCGTTTAATCAATCAAATAGAATCTCACTACATTTACGCATATGTCAACTTCATCCTTGCTAAAAACTAAAATAGAAACACATTATTTCATAAAAATGCATAAATCTATGCATATTCACAAATATAGTTATAAAAATTGATTACATCTTTCAAGAGTTTTATTTCAATAAGAGTGTGAAGTAATTAAATTCAAAGAATAATAATCCTTAACATGCATTGGTAATGAGTAGTCGACATTCTTCCAAGACCTATGGGAGCTCAAGCTTTGATAATCATATTCATGTTACATAATACTAACCTTTAAATACCAAAAAAAATTAGGAAATAACTATAATTTTCCAACATTTGTCATTAATGTTCTATATAAATTCTTACTTGAAAATACCTTTGAACATTAATATAAGAAACCGAACTAATCAATTACTTAATTTTGCATCAAGTTAATTATAGTTACTATCCCTGAATATTTAATATCTAAGAAATCTAACTATTAACAAGATCCTTTTTCTTAGTTTGACCGTAAGCATACCATTTCATATTTGACTCAAGCCATTGAGCTTATGGTCTTTATTGACAGAAGGATCCAAATACTCTCAATTGTAAAGAAATAAAAGTATTTGAATCTAGTAATTTTTTATTTATTCAAGCTACTTAAGTCTTAGATGTAAATTGAATAGCACATACTATCAATGCCAACCTACTAATATAAATGAGAGATGATCCAAATTATTTAATACAGAAGCATATAATAAATTATCTCTTAACCCCCACGAGAAACAATTTTGTATAATGCCCCTCATAGCATGCATGATAATTTTCATTTATTGGAATAATATTTATATCGTATCACATAATTCGATAGGATAAATATTACCTATTAATATATATAAATAATTTATCTTTTAAGCTAAGTACAAATGAAATTTATACCATGCATACTTATATATGATTAGGAAATGACAACTCAAGAATTCAAGCAACACAACACAAATAAGATCAACTGACTATTAATATACATACATCACTTTTGCATAACCAATAATCTTTGTTTTGTTTCTATTATAAAATTATTATTTTTTATTTTCCAAACAAAATACTGATATTCAACCTTTTCAAGAATATACTTATTATTGCACAAAAGAAAAACATAATAATCCAAATGAAAACCAATTCACTGTTTATATAGACAATTTAAGAGAGGATTAGATTTATTTCTTTATGTAAACTTATCATTCCAATAGTAATTATCTTAAAACATAATAAAAAAACTTAAGAAATATGAAATCCATAATAGTTATCTTACTTTATTTTATCTTACCAATCCTTATCCTTTTATGCTAACTCACTCAAACACCAAGGTAGTGTTATCTTACTTTCTAAAAGTTACAATTAAAGCTATCCTAAAGCTTCCCTCATATCCTTTTAGAATTGATTAAGTTTCTAATATAGTAAAAAGGTTTCCTTGTTTTTAAAATAAAACTAAACTTTAAAGCTCCCACATAATGCATTTTTATTCATATTGCTGTACTTTCTTAAAACTTATAACTAAATATTCCTCTTCTATGATTTATTTTATATTTCAATAAAATAGAAATATAAAATAGATGTTTAATATACAAAACATTTAATTTATAAATAAGATATTAAATAAAATTAGATAACTTTCTAATTAAACATGTAATTCAAATTTGGAATAAATATAATAATATAGTCAAAATAAATAAAGTTTATATATATATATATATATAGTATTAGATAAATAATATTAGAAAACTAATACTTTTGTTTAATCACAACTTCTTCATGAAGATATTGAAAATACTTTATTTAACTTGTATAGANACTTTCTAATTAAACATGTAATTCAAATTTGGAATAAATATAATAATATAGTCAAAATAAATAAAGTTTATATATATATATATATATATAGTATTAGATAAATAATATTAGAAAACTAATACTTTTGTTTAATCACAACTTCTTCATGAAGATATTGAAAATACTTTATTTAACTTGTATAGATATTCAATTCGCCAAATTTTTTTTATTGATATAAAATAAATGTTGAAATTAAAAATAATTTTAATTATCATAATAGTATAATATTTAATAATAATAAATATTTTAATTACAATTTAATGTTCATAGATAGTATAATAATTAATAAAATTATTAAATAAATAATAAAAAGTAGTAAAATAGGATTGTGACATACTTCCCCCCTAAAACATGCATGTCTCGTGCATCAATCAAGAGCTTACTATTATATTTAAAATAATTCAATAAAGTTCATACTAGACATGATTATGCATCTAACTTTCATTATGCTAACATTCAGGATAATGCAAACACACTTAATTTTTGACAAAAATGCACATTCATCAACTAATAATTTTCAAGACAATTCTGAGTGAGCGTGTGTGGATTCCATTACTACCTCTCAGTTTTGCAAAGTTGCTCTCTCTCTCTCTCTCTCTCTCTCTCTCTCTCTCTCTCTCTCTCTCTCTCTCTCTCTCTCTCTCTCTCTCTCTCTCTCTCTCTCTCTCTCTCTCAAAACATTCTCTTCCTCACAATGGTATTGACCTACCTGTAGCACTCATAAAAACAACACTAAAACATCACTACATGTTAGTGCTTGTAAATAAAACCATAGATCCCTGAAAATATTTCTCCTTGTACAAATAAAATTCACTAAGCTCAATATTTTAAACAAATAGAAAAGTTTTTTGCATATTTTCTATAACTTCAAAATAACATCAGTGCACATTCACACATATGCTTAAAATACCCTTAGAATTTGATGAGTTGACCAAGTTACTAGGTATTCCATATCAACATTCCCAACATGTCCTTGTACACACTTGCACAATTTATGCTCATTCATAAATATCAATACCTCATGGAAAGATCATTTCAACGTTCAGTATCTTAAATCAAGAATGGTCATATATAAAGATTAACAAATATATCAATGGATTAATAATCAAATCATCCACATGTACCCTTTCATATATATGGTACTAGATGTATTCGTAAATTATCTATGCATGATTGCATATTACCTGAAAAAGTTAGTGTATCCACCTTTACTATTCATGTGACCTAGGCCCTCATGCCCATATTGTCACAACAATATCTTAAAGATAAATATTAACTCAATTTCTTATAATAAATATTTTTCCATTGCCCCATTTAGTGAATTAGCCAAATATTACATCATTAACATAGGTAAACATTTCTTAATAGCATCTCATATATAGATGTGCTTAATCCAAACATTGACACAAAATAAGATATCTAGTGACATATATGGCTCTCATGCCATGTAACCACATCTAAAAAATTATTAAATAAAAATATTAATCAATGGTAGATATATAATAAGATGTAATTAATAAATTATTTTATTTCCATTAACCCTCAAGGGTACTTAGCAAGTTGAGAGATTCAAAAAACATGGTTGAGGTGCTTTTCAACCCAACTACGAAGCCTTAAACTTCCTTGGGATTCTTTTTGCTCGAACAATTCCAAACCTTGCAATGCCTAGTATCCGTAAAATTAGAGGCAGGGGATATCTCGGTGCAAGCATGATATACTCACATGATATTCCTCACATGAATATGTAATGCCTAACAATCAGGATATGGCAGAGAATTATTATTAATAATTTTTGCTAGGTTATGTTTATCTCTTTCAATGAATTCCTGGCTTTGGCCAAAGCACTTTGAAATATAACCATGAACCTGAAAAAGAGGATCACATTCTCTATTGTCCATATTCGACACCCTCCTTAGAAGGTAAGCTTTCCCAAACACACATGTATAGAAAATAAAAAGATGCAAACATATGCATACCGAATCGCATGCCATTCTATTTTCCTTTCCATTTCATAATGCATTTTTTCCTTGTATAACTTTCATGCAATGCCTCATGTATATTATCTCATGTACTGACAATATCTTGATTCCTTAATGCATAATTTTTCTATACATATACCTTTCTCTTTTCTTTCAATAATGAAATCTAAGAAATTGCTTTCATAATATAAATATTTACACATCTTCATTTTCAGCTTGAAAATCTATACATCTTGTTTTCTAATGTTAATCATGCTAATTTTAAGTACATAAAGTAATTCAATCATGATAATCACAAGTATATACATACAAGCTTAGTATGTTCTCCTCTATTTAATCCCTTGTACAATCTATCAATGTTCATCTTGAACATTGATAGAGGACAAAACTTGAAATAACATAGGACTAACAATGTTAAATATTTGGAATAACCACCATGAAATTAAAAGAAAACCCAAAGAGGGAAATCATCAAATTCATTACAAAATCATAAAATGTGTGTAATTTCAACATTAACTCACATGTGACAAGGGTCACAAAAAGAGGTATATGGAATAATTTTGTGACTTTATTGATCAATAAGAAAATTCAAAAACACAATGTTAGTCCTTATGAGGAACATTTCATCAATAATAAATCATCAAACTTGAAACACTCTTGCATAACTTTGTGACTAACAATAGTCACATGGAGTGAGTAAAATATTGCACAACATATTGTATCCAACATGTGCTAGAGAAGATTCCCAACCTCAAAAATGAGTCATTTATGACTACTAATTATGCAATAATTCAATATCAAAAAATCAACTACATACTCACACAACTTGCAGTCATTTTCAATTCTAATGCAATGCAGTCACTTATTATGCCATAAGAGATGCAAAATAGAACTCTTCCACACCAATATTACATACGATTAATAAAAAAACTTAAAGTTACTTAACTTGCCACATTTTAAATTAATTTTATGATCTGAACAACATGATACTTCTATCACATATGCATTTAGCACTTGGTCAAGCATAGTATAGTATGTCTCCAATACAAGAGCGTGTATACATTCATTTATTCAGGGAAACAAAATCATTCAACTATGCAATGATTATCCACTCAAGGAAATTCCTATTGAAATGAATTTCACAAATATAGCTATGAAAATTGACTACATCTTTCAAGAATTTCATTTCAATAGGAGTGTGAAGTAATTAAACTAAAAGAATAATAATCCTTAACATGCATTGGTAATGAGTAGTCAACATTCTTCCAAGACCTATGAGAGCTCAAAATTTGATAATTATATTCATATTACATATTACTAACCTTTAAATACCCAAAACAAGTAGGAAATAACTATAATTTTCCATTATTCAACATTTCTATTCAATAATAGGACTTCTGTTTAGGAAAATAGAGAGTGGGAATCAGGTGAGCAGGAAAAATGGCACTGGCACTTCTTGTGGGGTTGTTGCCTACGATGCAAGTGGTACACTAGATTTTTTATGAGATGCAAGGACTGAAACTCCAAAGTTGGTGAAACACTTATCTATTGGGGTCCCACATGATTTTTTTTGATCTAGGAGGTGGTGGGGCACTAACATTTCAAATCCTCCTAATGACCTAAGAGATGTAGAACAAAAAATAGATCATTAGAAATCCCACCCTTGGTCATCTTTTTTTGGAGTCAAGCCAAGTGGGAAGTCGATGTTCCCATAGGTGAACAACATTTTAGACCAATCAAAGGGTACCTATGCTATTTTCATCCCAGATCCTGTTATAGCCCATTCAGTTTCCTCAACAACCTTAACTCTACTTGGAAAATTTTGGGGGGCCTAGGTCGAACATAGATAATGAGTGATCTTTTATTAAGAAGAAGTGGGCTCTAAAAGGCTAGGTTGAGATTGCAGTGATCCCAAAAGGTTTCTTTTCATTTGTGTTTACCAATAGAGAAGACCATTCATCAGCTCTCTGTAAGGGTCCTTGGATGTTTGGAAAATATTCTTTGGCTCTTTAGAGATGGTCCCCTAATCTCTCCCTTAATGATTCTATATTTTCCACTGCTCCAGTCTAGGTAAGGATTACAAGTCTTCCTCTGGAGTATTGGAATGAGGATGTCTGTAGAGGGATTGCGAGTAATTTTGGAGATTTGTTGTCTATAGACCCTATGACTACGGCAAGAGCCAGACTATTTTATGCAATACTCTGTATCAACATTCATCAGCTTACTGATCTTCCTCAAACCATTGACCTAGTGTCTGAGCTGAGAAAATGGTCCCAACCTATGGAGTTTTGATCTCTTCCATTTTCATGCTTCGTATACAAAAAAAGGGGTCATTGGGCCAATAAATGTTCTCTAAAGCTCTAGAAAAAGAATAAGGAGAACAAAACCCAGCCTAAAAAGATATAGAAGGAAAAAGAAAATAATGTTGGGGAAACTTCAGAGGTTTGATCCTTAGCAAAATATGAGGATAAGGAGGAATAAAAGGAAAATACAAATGCCCAGATCCATAGACCATAGTCTCATGAATCATAAAATAAAGGTTGGAATGAAAAGCCTCTTTTGTTGGCTTCCCTACCATCCCAAGAAAGAAAGCAGAATAAGGAGTATAATTTTAAGGAGGAAATCCATAATAAATTGTTGGAAGAAGGGGAAATAAATGAGAGTTTTGAATCGCAGAAGGATGTGGAGAAGAATCTAGGTAGGGACTCTTCGAAGGAAATGGATGTGCCTTCGTTACCCTCTCGAATTGAGCATTCTCAAAGAAAGGAGCAGAATCTCTAGAATGGTGAATCTTTTGAAGATGTACAACATTGTAAAAGTAGGAAAATACAAATGCCCAGATCCATAGACCATAGTCTCATGAATCATAAAATAAAGGTTGGAATGAAAAGCCTCTTTTTTTGGCTTCCCCACCATCCCAAGAAAGAAAGCAGAATAAGGAGTATAATTTTAAGGGGGAAATCCATAATAAATTGTTGGAAGAAGGGGAAATAAATGAAAGTTTTGAATCGCAGAAGGATGTGGAGAAGAATCTAGGTAGGGACTCTTCGAAGGAAATGGATGTGCCTTCGTTACCCTCTCGAATTGAGCATTCTCAAAGAAAGGAGCAGAATCTCTAGAATGGTGAATCTTTTGAAGATGTACATCATTGTAATAGTCTTAAGGATGTCTCCCTTTTGAATTCCTTTAGGGAAAAATTATTGGTAGGGGACATATCCTCTGTCCCTGAAACTATGCTTTCAAGATCCAACTGGGGGGATGAAGTCTCTGATAAGGAGTTGGAGGAACAAACAATGGACCTTTAAGAGGGGAATCCTCAGTCTCAATTGGAAAAAGGGAATCTCTAAGAAGTCTGAAACCCAAGGTGTTTCTTCAATTGTGAAAAAAGGAGTTGCAACGAGGAGCATGAAAGTTGATGTTGGAACCCCTAAAAAGGATGAGGTAGAAATTCTAACAAAATTGTTAGAGAAAATGAGAGTAAATAAAATATTGTGGATGGAAAAAAAATTACCATCCAAATTTCATGCACCCCAATTAAAAAATGAAGGTAATCTCTTGGAATATAAGGTGGCTAAACACACCTCATAAGAAAGATGTTCTCAGAAATTTGGTTAGAGATCACAAACCTGATATTATTCTTATTCAAGAAACTAAAATGGCTAAAGATAAAGTTGAAAAGATCAAGCTGTTCAAAAACTATAGAGTGGTTGGAAGTAGCTCTGATGGTGCATCTGGAGGGACTGCTATCTTCTGGAATCAAAAATTTATTCAAGGGGAACCTTTATCCTCTGACTCAAATGTGTTGAACATTTAATTCAATCATGTTAGAGATGAGTTATCCTGGATCCTCTCTAATATCTATGCCCCTAATACTAAAACTGGTAGAGCTAAGTTTTGGAAAAAGCTGACTGAATTTAGACCAAAGTTTCTGGATAGTGCATGGATTATCATGGGTGATTTTAATTCTCCTCTTATAGATAATGAGAAATATGGGGGATCTCAAAATTATATTGATAGAAGATTGGACCGGATGGACTTTGTTAGTCAACAATCCCTTATGGATGTTGATTTGCAAGGTATCAACTACACCTGCTCAAATAGAAAGCTAGGTAAATATTTAATTCAAGTTCATCTAGACAGAACTTTAATTTCTAACAGCTGGTTAAATAGACATTTCTGCTCTCTTACCTTTGTTGCTAGAATTGGATTGGATCACATTCCTATATTTTTCATTTCTGATCATGTTTTTGTTAAAAGAAACTTTCTTTTTCACTTTGAAAAAATGTGGTTATCCCATCCTAATCTGGAGGAAAGAATCAAGGAATGGCGGAACATAAATGTTGATGTACTGCTATGTTTAAAGTAGCTAAAAAGATAAGAAACATTAAGCACAAATTTAAAACATGGAATAAAGATGTCTTTAGAGATATTTTCCAAGTGAATAATTCTAATAAAAAAGATCTTCAAGATGTTCAAGATAACATCCAAAAAGAAGGAAATTCCAGAGAACTATTAGATAGGGAGAATGAAATTCTGGTTAAATATCATGACATAATTTCTAAGGAAGAGATTTTCTGGAAGCAAAGATCTAGATCTTTATGGCTGAAAGAAGGAGACAAAAATATTAGGTTTTTTTACATAACCACTTTGAAGCACCAGGCAGCTAAAAGAATATCCTATATCCAGACTGATAATGGGAGAATTGATAAGGAAAAAAATATCATGTTTGAGATGGTTGACTTGTTCTCTTCTCTCCTCTCTTCAAACATGAATCTTATAAGGGGGGGTCAAGAGAATTCCTATATGTTATTCCCCAATCTTAAAAGAGGAGCATAATATCTTTCTAACAGCTATCCCTTCAATTAAGGAAATAAAAACTGTTGTCTTTTCTTTTAAAGGGTAAAAATATCCTGAACCTAATGGGTTCCCTATCTTCTTCTTCCAAAAATACTGGAGTATTGTGGAAAAGGATATTTTTCATGTTTATAAGGAGTTCTTTGGATAGAGATCTCTTCGTAAGGAACTAAATGCTGCTTTCTTGGTTCTTATTCCTAAAAATCCAGGGGTTGATACTATAGATTTCTTTAGGCCTATCAACCTATGTAACTTTGTTTATAAGATATTTTCAAATGTGCTTACAACTAGATTTTTGTCTATCCTTCCTTCAATTATATCTCCTTAATAGAATGGGTTTGTTCCAGGAAGAGAAATCTTGGATTCTATTATTAAATTTCATGAAAACATCCAATCTCTAGAACGCTAAAAAAACAAAGGTTTTTTCCTTAAGATGGATTTATTGAAAGCCTATGATAGGGTCAATTGGGAGTTTCTTTATCAGGTGCTAAAAACCTTTTGTTTTGGTGGCTATATTGTCTAGCTTATTATGCAATTAATCTCCACATCTTCTGCAAAGTTATTGTTAATGGGAAGTCTTCTCAGTTCTTAAATCCTTCTAGGGGTCTCGGGCAGGGAGATCCTATCTCTCCTATCCTTTTCACAATTTTGACTAAAGGCCTTGGGATATTTAAAAAAAAATGGTTACAAATGTTATCATTCAAGGCCTCAAACCTTTCTCTATTGATCTTACTTGTTCTCATGAGCATTTTGTTGATGATACCATCCTTATCGGGTCCTATTTTATCAAAGAAGCTAAGAATGTGAAGGATGCCCTTAATACCTACACCCGCACTACATGGCAGTTGATCAACTGGAATAAAAGCTCCCTATTCTTCATCAACAACCATGAGCAAAGGAAAAGAAATATTTCCTAAATAATTGGGTGTTCAATTGGGAATTCCCCTTCTATTTATATCGGCCATTTGTTGGGTTTGAAGCCACCTGACTCCTTTTGGTCTTCTCTCATTGATAAATTCAATGGAAAGTTGGCAGGCTAGAAAGGAATGCTCCTAAGCCATGGTGGTAAGGTCCACTCTTGAAATCTACCCTTCAAAACTTTCCTACCTATGCTTTGAGTCTCTTTAAGATTCCCTCTAAATATGATGAGAGTATAGATAGGATCCAGAAGTGATTTCGCTGGTTAGGTGTGGAAGAACATAAAAGAATGTCCTTGGTTGCGTGGGAAAATTTCTATAATCCTAAGAGACAAAGAGGTCTTGGAATAAGGCCTATCAAAGCTATGAATAAATATCTGCTGGCTAAACAAGTGTGGAGGACTTTTTGGGAGGAAAAGGAATGGAATAAAAATTATGAAAAGTAAATATCTTTATGGTTTTCCCTCTATTGCTAATTTTTTTTTGAGTTAGAGGCCCCAATAAAAAGTTCATTCATCTGGAATGACATCCAAAAATCTAAGGATTTGGTAGCTAAAGGTAGTAGGTGGATTTTGGGGATTGATAATAGTATTCATTTTTGGGAAGATAAATGAATTATAGATAAACCTTTGGGAGCTATCCCTTAAATTTCATGAAAACATCCAATCTCTAGAACGCTAAAAAAACAAAGGTTTTTTCCTTAAGATGGATTTATTGAAAGCCTATGATAGGGTCAATTGGGAGTTTCTTTATTAGGTTCTAAAAGCCTTTTGTTTTGGTGGCTATATTGTCTAGCTTATTATGCAATCAATCTCCACATCTTCTGTGAAGTTATTGTTAATGGGAAGTCTTCTCAGTTCTTAAATCCTTCTAGGGGTCTCGGGCAGGGAGATCCTATCTCTCCTATCCTTTTCACAATTTTGGCTGAAGGCCTTGGGATATTTAAAAAAAATGGTTACAAATGGTATCATTCAAGGCATCAAACCTTTCTCTATTGATCTTACTTGTTCTCATGAGCATTTTGTCGACGATACCATCCTTATCGGGTCCTATTTTATCAAAGAAGCTAAGAATGTGAAGGATGCCCTTAATACCTACACCCACGCTACATGGCAGTTGATCAACTGGAATAAAAGCTCCCTATTCTTCATCAACAACCATGAGAAAAGGAAAAGAAAGATTTCCTAAATAATTGGGTGTTCAATTGGGAATTCCCCTTCTATTTATACCGGCCTTTCGTTGGGTTTGAAGTCGCCTGACTCCTTTTGGTCTTCTCTCATTGATAAATTCAACGAAAATTTGGCAGGCTAGAAAGGAATGCTCCTAAGCCATGGTGGTAAGGTTCAGCTCCTGAAATCTACCCTTTAAAACTTGCCTACCTATGCTTTGAGTCTCTTTAAGATTCCCTCTAAATATGATGAGAGTATAGATAGGATTCAGAAGCAATTTCGCTGGTCAAGTGTGGAAGAACATAAAAGAATGTCCTTGGTTGCGTGGGAAAATTTATGTAATCCTAAGAGACAAAGAGGTCTTGGAATAAGGCCTATCAAAGCTTTGAATAAATATCTGATGTCTAAACAAGTGTGAAGGAATTTTTGGGAGGAAAAGGAATGGAATAAAAATTATGAAAAGTAAATATCTTTATGGTTTTCCCTCTATTGCTAATTTTTTTTGAGTTAGAGGCCCCAATAAAAAGTTCATTCATCTGGAATGACATCCAAAAAGCTAAGGATTTGGTAGCTAAAGGTAGTAGGTGGATTTTGGGGATTGATAATAGTATTCATTTTCGGGAAGATAGATGAATTATGGATAAACCTTTGGGAGCTATCCCAGTCTTTAATGATTTTGTTGAAAGGAGAAAATAGTCCTTCAACCTTCTTGTTAGTGACTACTAGAAGAAAAAGGTCTGGGTGAATTTAAATGAGATAGACATCTCTCTTGATCCTATCATCAGATATCTTCAAGCATGGTCTATTAGGATGGATACAGATGATTCCTTGGTGTGGGCTACTACCTCTTTAGGAAAGTACTTTGTCTCTTTTGTCTGTGCTCTTTTGAATCTCTCTGTTGATAATCCACCCTTTTGGTCTAAGCCCTTAGTGAATCCTCTGATTCCTAAAATTAAAATTTTCTACTGGATTTTTCTTCAGAACAAAATCTTACCTATTGAAAACCTCCTAAAGAGAGGTTTTATTATGCGTAATACATGTTATTTGTTTAAGGATGTTGAGAATTAGTGTATCATATAATGTTTGAATGCCCCTTCTCTTGGGAGGTTTGGACTAAGCTTCTCTACAAATGGAATTTATGTTGGATTTTCCCAGGATCATTGTAGGATTTTATCATCCAGTGGATTTCAGTTGATATTCCTATAAATAGAACCTTCTGGCTGATGATGGATCCTTGTGCTATTTGGAAGATATGGAAAGATCACAACAACAAAATATTTAGGGAAATATATTCCTCATCTCTTGTGGTTTCTGAAAAACAATTAGGGGCATTCAAGAAAAAAAATTATGCTTTCAGAACTCTAACAATCCTAATGCTCCAGATTTTGGTCTCAACTCTTCTAAGGATTGGGTGTCTGAGGGCTGGAAAAGATCTCAAAAGAGTAAAAGAGATGGGGTGGTCTAGTTATCTCCTCCTCAAGGTTGGGTCAAAGTTAACTTTGACAGTGTGGAAAAGGGGAACCCCGGTCAAGATGAATGTCGGGGTGTTGTGCGGGATAGATATGGTAACTATATGGGATTATTTCTCTTCCTCTGGGAGTCCAAACTGGCCATGTTGTTGAGGCCATGAGAGCACTACAGTCTCTTAAAATGGTGCAAAATATTCAGTACAAAATGTGTGGGTCAAAGGTGACTCAAACAATATTATTAATTGTCTAAAAGGTGAATTTAAGGGCTCAATGTTGATTAATCATATCATTATGAAAGGTATAGCAATAATTAATTATTTTAATAATCACTTCATCTCTCATGTGTACAGAGAGGCCAACTTGGTTGCAGATGATTTTTTGAACCTAGGTGTCAAATATTCAAATATCATCACTTGGCATGGGGAAAAGGATATAAATGATGACACCTTGTCCTTCATTAGATTTGATAATACTAAAAGCAAAGTGGGAGTAATATTACATAACCATGATTATGGAAGATAAGCATTAAGGGTACATCAAAGGGTTATTTAGTAGCCCAAAAAGAGTTTATATAATGAAGGCTATTAATTGGCGTCACGTGTTGTGGGTCGCTATTTTTGTGGTGTTCTCTCAGAGCTTCCTAAACAAGCTCATCTTTTTGCTACAAATTTTGAGACTGTCAAAATGGGAGGAGGGTTAAAGTGTAAAGAACCTCTCAACTATGAGAAATGAAGGAAGAAGCTGAAACTTTGGAAAAAACTTAAGAAAGGAGGTATTATGTCATTTATGGAAAGGCTCCATGGCTTTGACAATAATGTTACCAAGCAGTTTGTGGGTGGGTGGAAAGAAGACTCTATGGTGCTTTGCGAAAAACAAATTGCCCTAATAAAGAACTCATCATGGAAGTCACGGGTATTCAACACAGAGGTATGAACTTCTTTAGGAACAAGAATATTTCTGATAGAGTTGTTAGTTTGTTTCCCAAAGAAGATGTTGAGAGGGAAAAACTTGTTAATTATTCTGACTTCTATGATGTGGATCACATCAAACTGATATGGAGGAAGGTTCTCATTTCCCTCATGGAATATATTAATGTTGATGGTCATTATACTAGGGCTCATAGTTACCATTTTGTTATGTTGAACAACTTCAGGCATAAAATGTATGTTTCTTTTCCCCATTATCTGTGGTGTTCCCTTAATCATAGTATTAGGGACCATAAGAAGAAATCTAGAAAGCTTGTGCTTCATGAAGGGCTTGTCTATTTGATCTATGAGTATTGTTGAGATAAATTTTCAGAGAAGTTACAAAAGTCAGTTGAACCTAAAAAAGAAAAATTGAAAAGGAAGGTGGAGGAGTCTGGAAGTGGGAACATGAAGTCCTCTACTTCCCTAAAAAAATTTAAATGTAGGCTAGAGGACCAAGACTCCAATAATGATAAGGGCATGGAAAATGAAGATGATGAAGGTGAGGAGTGTACTATTGATATTCCAGAAAAAAAATATTGAGGAGGAGGGGGACATGGACATAGATGAGGATGATAACGACAAAGATGAGGAAGAGCATACGAAAGAGAGAATGGGTTTTGATAACCCTGATAATGTTGAGTTTGGTCAGGGTATTGATAAGCCAAGGAATTATGATCAATGCCTTGTCGAGAATATTGAAGCTCTACAGGAGCCTATGCCTAGTGCCTCTATGAAGAATAGAATCCCTATTTAGATGGAGCTCATGGAAAATCTAAAGAGTACGGATAAAGAGAAAGTCCCTATCTTGGTTGACTATACAAGCTCTGTTGAGCATGATATTGTTAAAGTAATAAGATATTTCACTTAATTAAATTATTTTGATTTAATTATTAAAGTCACTTATTATCTCTAGTTTACTTAAGCTAAACTTAGGGATGTAATAATTAATTATTTTATTAATTATTATCATGTAACCCAAGTTTCTCCCCTTTTAGGGTTTGATCACCTTTATAAGGTTTTGATCTCATTGTATTTTATAATTTCCTCTCTGAATGAATATTTCATATTTAAGATCATTCTTTGTTTGTCTCTCTATTCTTTTCTTTTGTGATAGTTTTTTGCTATAGTAGATCTTGATGATGGAGTTCTATGAATTCTAACATGGTATCAAAGATTTGTTGTTGCAACCCGTTCTTGAGTTTTTGAATAATTTTTGGAGCGCTGAGGGTTTCAAATTTTCATAGATTTTGTGTGGATCTAGGGGGATAGTTTTTGGAGTACTTTGGGCACAAACCAACCTCATGGTTGTATCCATAAGACCCAAAACCCCTATATCCATATAAGGCACATCCAATTTGGACACAGTTGCATTCCAAGGCAAAAAAAAATTGCATGTAGGCCTATTTGGCATGCATACCGAGGAAAAATAAAAAGAGGTAATTTTAAAAAAAAATTAAAAAAAGCGCATGATTCTTTTTTAGATTTTTAAAAAAATCTATTTAAAGCGCTGAGCGCTTAAGGTTTAAAAAAAATCTTTTTGAAAAAAAGAAAAAAGTGGTCCCCACCGGCTCTGGGTACGCGAACACCGAATGACGGTCCCCACCGCTACAAGCACCACCGATAGGACTGTGGGCTCCTCTAGCCATGCCGTCCTTTGTGCCACCCTCTATGCCACCATGTCCACCCATCACCCACCAGAGCCGAGCAACATGTAACCATTCACCGACGGTTTTTTAGCCCCGAGGAGGCTTTGTTTTGGGGGGGGCTTTTTAAAAACCACTCCTTGGTTTTTTTACAATAAATAGAGAAAACAAAGGCCTTTTTTGGACTTCCATATATCGTTGTAAAGCTCTTTCCGAGCTCTATCCAAATCTGGAGGTTTCATCAACATTTTTTTTATTTGTTGGCATTTTTTGCCAATCAAAGTGAGGGCTTCTTTTCTGCACTCCCGGGCCTCCAGAATGTGCCTATGGACTCTATTATTTTTCTCATGAATAGGCGTTGGAAAGCTCTTGATGAGATCTCTTCATATCTAAGGTTTATTTTTGATAAATTTGATCAGGTATTTTCCCATTCAATTTGAAACATTTATTTCCCTGTATCTCCTTCTAGCTTTTTAGTTTGTACTGGGAATTGGAATTTCGCTTTGTGGGGGGTGTTTTTTCTTGTTTTTTGTCATTTGTCTCAGAAAAACCAGAACACTCAATAGCACAAAACACAAACCTTTTTGCATCTTATGTCTAGTTCTGAAAGATAACTAATAATTAGAACAGTCAGAGCAATGCAACAATGGTAGATTCAACATCAGTTGAGCTTCTCACTCCACATAATTTCCATTTGTGGAAATCACGTATGGCTCAACTTCTCAGGTCACGAGGGTTATGGTCTTTTTTGGACACCATTCAGCCAATTTTGACTCATCCTTACAAGATCATGCAGCACAAGAACAAGATGGATGAGGCCATGGGTGCAATTTCTATGTATTTTTCATAGTTTACTATTTCATCTTGATAGTTGTGATACTCATCTTGATATGTGGGAGAATTTTCAGACTCTCTTAGTCACAGTAAATGAGTTCATGGTACTTCAGATTGAGGCAAAATTGACAATTTTGGATCCTGATTCATTTCCTTTTATTCAAGATTTCTTCATAAAATTCAAATCTATCAGGTCTATCTTACATGGTTGTGGAAAGAATAAGACATATACAAAGTACATTTACCTGATTCTTTCTAGGCTTTGTGGTCCCTTTTAGATATTTTATTCTACCTTCCATTCTACCTTGGATGCTTTGGGTCCATGATTTACCATGCCTACATTTTATGTGTTATGTGATCCTTTGACTCATTAGCAGGAAAAGCTATCTCAACTTGACTCTCTCACAAGATCAAAGAACCAAGCATTGGTTGCTAAAACGTCTAAGAGGAAGCAGGAGTAGAAATAGAAATCACAGACCACATATTCTAGGAAGGATACTAGTTCTAAGCACTCCCTTGGCCCACCTTCTCCTAAAGGGGAAAAATCAAAGAAAAAAAGATCTATGTGTTCTTATTGTAAAAACCTCAATCATGATGAGTCTCATTGTTATGAGAAGAAGATAGATGGATATGAAAAACAAATTTATGATTTGACAACTCTTCTTAGGAAGAGATACATTGATTCATCGTATTTTTCATCATCATTCCAGATAGATGGATAGGAAAAAGGAAAGGGTCATGCATTGTGTGCAACCGTTGGTCCACGCTCTTCTAGATGGCTACTGGGTTCATGTGCTTCACACCATATGGTATCTTCTCAGGATTTATTCTCTTCTTTTGAGGCTTCTCCTACCCCACACTTTTTTATGGGGAATAACATTGCTATGACTGTATGTGGGAATGGTTATATTGATATTGATGATGGTTCATTAAATTATGTACTATGTGTTCCATATTTGTCATCTAACCTTCTCTCTATCTATCAGATTACTCATAGTGGGATAGGGAAGACTATTGAGTTCACATGAGATTCGATACACATCAGAGACAGTGAGACATGCAATATTGTTGCAACAAGGATAGTTCATCATTCTTCCCGCTTGTACTCTTTCTTGCATTTTGGTCCACCATCTCCACTATCGTAGACTAGCTCTATTTTTTCATGAGAGCCTATTGAGGTGAAGTCGGGTCACTTCAACTTATGTGTTGTTTTTGCGACTAGTGTTGTAACTTCTACACCTCCACCTCTTGTTGAGTTTACATCTGTTCAACATGATTCCTCTTCAGATTTTCTTGACATTATCATTCCATGCATCGAGCCACCTGATGTAACTGTTGCAAACATATTAGAGGATATCCATCTCCTCTCAGATGATAGATTCAGAACATCTGTTATCCCACCTTCATTGGAGATTCTATTACATGATTTTCTTCCATTGTCTTTTGAGCATTAGCTAGGCCTTCCAGGTTTCATCCCACATTCAGAGGTTTCCTCTTCTTTGTCCATTGCCTTTGTTTCTTCCTCATTGGAGCCACACTGGTATGATCATTGACACATGGGTTCTATCATTCAGGGGGATTTGGAGTCTCAATCCTATCTCATGGGGAGGTTGGTTGTACCTATTGTTTTGAGTGAGTCTCTTGAGACATTGCATTTCAACATGGTTTTTCCATCTCTTTTTGGAGTAGAGTTTTTTCCCATGTGATTTTCTATATTTCTCCACTTTACAGAGATTAGGTAGTGATTAGGTACCTAATCAGGCCATGTTTTCGGGACCCAAATTTTCTACTTTTAGTAGTTGTTTCTAGGTTTTAGCTACTCCCTAAGTTTATCTTAAGGGGGTGTTAGAGTAATAATATATTTCACTTATTAATTAAATAATTTTGATTTAATTATTAAAGTTACTTATTATCTCTAGTTTACTTAAGCTAAACTTTACTTTAGGCATGTATAATTAATTCTTTTATTAATTATTATCGTGCAACCTAGGTTTCTCCCCTTTCAGGGTTTTTATCAGCTTTATAAGGTTTTTATCTTAATTTATTTTATCATTCCCTCTCTGAATGAATATTTCATCTTTAAGAGCATTCTTTGTTGTGTCTCCATTCTTTGCTTTTGTGACAATTTTTTGCTACAATGGATCTTGGTGATAGAATTCTATGAATTCTAACAAATATTTTGATCTCTTCTAAAGGAACTCAAAATAAGATCGAGGACTCTAAAGAAGCACAAACTTCCAGTAAGAATCTAAACCAAAATGAAGACGGTGTTGAGATTAAGAGCCTTAATTGGAAGTATCGTTCCCTATCCTCTAAGATTGATAATATGGAGCATGAGAACAAGTATGCCTTCTATTTGGAGGAAAGATTGGAGAGTCTGTGTACCAGACTAGAGAAGAAGGAGAACATGCTAAATAAGATTCTCCAAAACAGTAATGAGAGCATCAAAACTTCTTTTCAGAATCTCAATAACCTGGTGGAGAAGCTGGAGAACTCTTCCCCTAAGAAAAAAATAGTTCATCTGGATTTTGACGTTGGGGATGTATGTTGTTGGTCAAGGCTCTAGCCTTGGGAGAAGGACTAGGGCAAGCATGAAAAAGGATATTTTTTTTCCAAAGGAGATTCTAGATTTCAAGGATGTTGTTCAGAAGATGCCTAACCTCAAAAAGGAGGTGGTGGGTACCCTTGGGGACCTGGCCTAGTCTTGGTTCCCTGTGCCTCTTTTTAGTGATTTTTCTTTTGGCTAGTTGTGCTCGTTGTTGGTTTTGTGGTGTTGGATGTTTGCTGGTTTTTGGAAACATTTTTTCTATGGTGTTTTTCTTTCTTATCTTAATGTAACCTATCTTTAAAGGGTTTTGGGTCCCTTCAAAACCTATTTTTGCAATTAATCAAAAACTAAAAATTTTCCAACATGTTTCATTAATGTTATATATAAATTGTTGCTTGAAAATACCTTTGAACATTAATATAAGAAACCGAACAAATCAATTACTTAATTTTGCATCAAGTTAATTATAGTTCCTATCCCTAGATATTTAGTATAGAAGGAATCTAACTATTAACAAGATAATTTTCTTAATTTGACCCTAAACATACCATTTCATATTTGACTCAAGCCATTGAGCTTATGGTCATTATTGACAGAAGGATCCAACTACTCTCAATTGTAAAGAAATAAAAGTATTTGAATCTAGTAATTGATGAAATGTGACTGATTGAATGTTTGAAGATATTAAGCTGATCACCGAAATGCAGAAAGATAATGCAAGAAATTAAGTCAATTAATGGATTGTATTGTCATTGATGTCAGCTTGATATAATTTGATTAGTTATATTCAAAGTGTTAAAGACTTCAGAGAATAAGAGAGATAAAGATTTTGCTTTCAGTAATGCATAAAAGACCAACATTCACTAAGTGACAACAAACACCGACGGCTAGTGAAAACCGAAGGACAAAGAAAACTGAGATCAAAGTCACAGTGATGTCTGAGCAAGAAAATTGACAAGCATTACCGACGAGCATAATCACAAGCATTACCGACGACCATAATTACAGTGATAACCGACAGAAAAACAAGCCCGAAGGATAGACAACATCAAAGGACATACAACACTGACGAAGAAGCCCGAGGAGAACTGAAGTGTTGGCTGAAGCTATCAAAGAGTTAAAACACCGAAGGTAACTGGAGTTTAGAAATGACAAAATAATTAGCTGGCAGAGCTAAAAATAGACTTAACTGGTTGTTAAAATTGTTTTAATTGATAAGTTAAAGCCATAGATAAGTAAAAGATTTAAAGTTGTTTTATCCAGTTGGCAAGAAGATTTCTACGAGATAAAACTTGAGTTAAGATTTAAAGCAAGATTGGCTAATATTGCAGATCACGCCAATAACAAGAAAATCAAGAAGTGGGAAATGGTGATATCATGTCTATAAAGAGACAAATTAATTCATTATGAATTAAGGGGGGTGAATAGAGAAAGAGGATGCTGAAGAGAAATTGATGAAGAACAACTTCATACAGTCCTGATCAATCAAGCCGAGGAAAGAGCTAAAGATTTCTGCAGACACCGAGCAACAGAGAAGCACAACATCACCGAGTAGAAAGAAGCAGAACAAAATTATTGAAAAGACATATTGATCAGAAAAGTAAAATGAGATTACAATAGATCTAAAAATCTGCAATTCTAAGTTGTATGTGTGAACAAATCATTTACTATTTCAGTTTAACCATTGATTCAGAAAGTCTCTTAATCGAGCAGGACTTAAAAATTCTTTCTATATTGAGATACATCCCAAGGAGTATGAAAAAGTTTGATCATGAAGATAGCATGAGAAGCCAGATACATTAAGAATAAGGTTTAAAGGAGAAATCCGAGCAGTAGTTATTTGATAAGTATATTTGAAGGCATACATCTTGTAGGACTGAAGATAACTAGAGGGTTAATATTGTGGTACTAAGTTTTTTGGGTTGATTTATTGGAATATTTTTGAGGCCACTGATTCACCCCCCCCTCAGTTATTCTAACAACTGGTATCAAAGCTTATGTGCTTAGAAAGGGAATTTAACAACTCAAGCAAAAGATCACAAGATGAACAAGTGAGAGGTGCCCAAGTTGAATAAAGACAACTTTGCACCATGGCAAAGCGGAATAAGACTCCACCTATCAGGTATTGGTAATGATGTTACTCAACACCTTGATACCGAATATGTGTTGCCTATAGGACCTCACACTCTTGATCAATTGAGATAAAAACATAAGCATAATTGCATGATGATAGAACATGCTTCCTCACTCTTTGATGCTGAGTTTGAAGATGTCAACACTTGTACCTCTGCAAAGCAAATGTGGGATAAATTGAAGCTGGTACATGGAGGAGATGCTAATGTACTAAGAGCCAAGGTAGAAAGCCTGAGAGGGAGGTTTGATGACCTAAGGATGAAAGGAGAAAATATCACTCAGTATAGCTACATAATCAAAGAGGTAGTCATTGCTATCCGAGGAGTTGGAGGTGTAATTAAAGAAGAGATAATGGTAAGTAAAATATTAAAAACATTACTGCCTGTATATGCTATTAGAGTATCTGTTATTCAAGAAATGAGAGCAGTTGCAAGCAATACAGTTACTCTAGATAGTCTAATTGGTAGAATGATTTCATTTGAGATGAATAAATTTGATAATAGTGTCTTACCATCTATAGAATTTGCATTCAAATCTTCTTTGAAAATAAGTAAGTCAAGCCATAAAACACTATTAGAAATGATAGTGAAAGTGATAATGAGGATCAAGGACTTGATGAGATCGAAGAACTAATGGAAACAAGATTGCAGAGAGGCAAAGGGAGATAAAAAGGTAAATTACCACTTGTATGTTTTAATTGTAAAGAGGTTGGACACTTTGCTGCAATATGTCCTAACCAAAGAAACAATGATAGAAGTAATGATAGAACATATGAAAATAAGTTTGACTGAGGTGATAACAAAGATTATTGAAGCAACCAAAAATCTGACAGAAGAGATACCCGAGACTACAAGGACAAAGGGAAGAAAGCTTGTTATCTAGCCGAGAACAGAGCTGATGATACTGACACTAAATCTAAAGAAGACATTGAGATAGTATTTGTAGCCATGAAGGATGAATCAAATGAAGAAGAAGAAAGGTATGTAGAAACTACAATCATATCTAAGCTTAGTAAGAATGATGTCTGGATTATAGATAGCAGCTGCACTCACCACATGACTGGTGATAAACAAAAGCTTGAAACTTTTGAATACTATAATGGTTGATCAGTAAGGATGGGTAATGACACACCTTGTCCAATTGAAGGTAAAGGAACCATAATGTTGAATAACTTGATCAAATGTGAAAATGCTTACTGGGTAAAAGGAATGACTTATAATCTATTAAGTGTTTCACAATTGAACAATACAAGTCACCGAGTAGCATTTGAGAATAAGAAGGAAAATATCTTCAATGAATAAGGTAGGTTGATCGAAATTGGTGAGTAGACAAAAGGTAACATTTTCTATCTTGATGGCATTAACACCACTTATTTGATGGATAGAAATGAAGGCATATGGTTATGACATAAGAGATTGTGTCATGTGAATTTTTATAACATGATAAAGATAAGAAATAAAAGAAAATTCAGAGGCTTACCGAGCATGTCAAAGCCCAAGCATATCATGTGTAAGAATTGTCAAAAAGGTAAGATGGAAAAGTCTAGTTTCAAGAGTAAAGCCCATACATCTAATGCAATTCTAGAATTAGTCCATACTGATCTATGTGGACTGATGAGAACAAAGTGTTACTATGAAAATAGGTATTTCATTCTCTTTGTAGATGATTATTCTAGAATGATGACAGTCATGTTCTTAAAAGATAAATCAGAAGCATTCAAGATGTTTAAATGGTATAAGGCTATGGTAGAAAAGCAAAGTGGTAAGGAATTGAAATGATTAAGGTCAGATAGAGGAGGGGAATTTATTTCTGATGAATTCACTAATTTCTGTAATTAGCATGGAATTAAAAGACAAGTTTCTACACCAAGAACACCACAACAAAATGGAATTGTTGAAAGGAGAAACAAATCAATTGTTGATTGTGCAAGAACATTGATGATTGAGAAAAGCACCACTCAAACTTTCTGAAGGGAAACTGTCAGTATCACTGTCTACACATTGAACAAAGTACAATTGAAGGACACAAATAAGACACCCTATGAGCTTTGGTATGGTTACACACGGGCAATATAAGTTACTTTATAATTTTTGATAGTCAATGTTATATTTTGAAAGATGATAGAAATGGAAAGCTTGAATCCAAAAGTGATGAAGGTATCTTTCTAGGGTATTCCACCAAAAGTAAGGCTTATAAATATCTTAACAAGTCATCTAACAAGATCATTGAAAGTGCAAATGTAAGAATAAATGAATTTGTAGAGAAGAATGATAAGGAAAGCATAAAAGAACCAGATTAGTACAATAGGTTTTTTTACATTGAAGAACCTGACACTATACCCGAGCAACAATGTATCACTCCCGAGCAACAGAACATTACAACCGAGCATCAGGCTAAAATTACCAAAAAATCAGGAAAATACTCAAGATGATGTATCGAGCGATGGAGATCAGAATGAAGGTCAAGAAGATAATCAAAATGATGGACAAAGAGATGAAATGAAACTTGCCAAGTATGTCAGAAGACATCATCCACAAAATCAGATCATAGGAGATAAGAAGTTTGGAATGAGAACAAGAAGTAAGTCACTAAACACTAGATGTTTACTTTGTGATTTTGAGCCTCAATCTGTTAATACTGCACTTGAAAATGAAGAATGAGCCACTTCTATGAATAAAGAAATAGAACAGATTAAGAAGAACAGTACATGGACACTAGTATCGAGACTTGATGACAAGAATGTCATCAGTACCAAATGGATATTCAGAAACAAGCTGAATGAGAATGGAGAAGTCACAAGAAACAAAGGAAGATTAGTATGCAAGGGGTATGCACAAGAAGGTATTGATTATGGTAAAACCTTTGTACTAGTTGCTAGACTACAAGGAGTTATAATTTTTCTTTCTTGTGCTGCATTCAAAGGATTCAAGGTATACCAGATGGATGTCAAATCTGTATTCCTAAATGGAATACTAGAAGAAGAAGTATACATTGAAAAACCAAAAGGGTTTGTTGATTTAGACAAGAGAAACATGGTATGTATACTACATAAAGCCTTGTATGGATTGAAACACGCACAAAGAGCCTGGTATGAAAGACTTCATTCCTATCTCATTAGCATTGAATTTGTAAGAACAAGTGAAAATAGCAATCTGTACTTAAAAGAAGATATCAATGGTAATATTCTGATTGCTGAAATATTTGTTGATGATATCATTTTTGGGGGTAATGAAATGTTATGTAAATCCTTTGCTAATGAAATAAGAAAAGAATTTGAAATGTCTATGTTTGGGGAGATCAAATTCTTTCTTGGTCTACAGATTCTTCAACAAGATGCAGACATATATATCACTTAGTCCAAATACATCAAGGAAGTGTTGAAGATATTCAAGATGGAAGATTCCAAACCAATTGGAACACCTGTGGCTACCGGATGTAAGCTGACAAAGGAAGACAAATCAAATGAGGTAAATCAGACCTTGTATAGATCAATGATTGGAAAACTAATGTATGTTGTTCATACTAGACCAGATATAGCACATGCAGTTGGAATAGTTGCAAGATTCTCTGCTAATCCCAAAGAATCAAATATGACTACTGTCAAGAGAATTCTGAGATATCTAAAGAACACCGAGGACTATGGCTTATGGTATAAAAGAGAAGGAAAATTTGAGATACAAGTCTACACAGATGTTGATTGGGCTAGAAACATTGATGACCGAAAGAGCACAAACTGAGGAGCATTTTTCATGGGTGACAAACTTTTCACATGGATCAACAAGAAGAAAGGATGAATCTCTCAGTCTACTATAGAAGCAAAATATGTGGCTGCTGCTGCAAATTGCTCCAATATTGCATGGATCAAATAGTTGTTGGATTGTATGAATATGCAGATTCTTGAACCAGTGATTATCTATTGTGATAATACCAGTGCAATTAACATTTCTAAGAACCCAGTCATGCATGCTAAGATTAAGCATATAGCAATCAAGTATCACTATTTAAGAGAACAAGTGCAAGCAAAAGAGGTGATACTAGAGTATGTTCAATCAAATGAATAATTAGCTGACATATTCACCAAGCCATTACTGAAAGATACATTTGAGTACCTGAGACAGAGACTAGGGGTCCAACCCTTGTCTAACTATCAGTAAACTGACTAGAAGGCTGCATCATCCTATACACAAATCAGAAGATCATTCATGTTGATGCAAGCACCGAGATGGACAACAAAAAATACACCTGTACACAACAAGGTACAAATCTACATCGAAGACCAGAGACAATGTATTGCTAATGAATATGGAAATTCAAGGAGTATATTATAAAAAGGATGGAAGATGATATGCAAGAATTGTTTGGCATTGTTGTCAAAGGGAGAGAGATTATCTCATTATCAAAAGGGAGAGATTCTCATTAATCAAAAGGGAGAGATTATCTCATTATCAGAAAGAGATTATATCATTTAATGGAGAGAAGTTCCTAAGAATTCAAAGGGAGAGTTAATCTTTATCCAAAGGGATTGATTACATATGAAATATCCATCCAAGGGAGAGAAGTAACAAAAAGGAGAGAACACATACTAAGGGAGAGATTGTTGTCAAAGGAAAAAGAGATGTTCAAAAAGAGGAACAGTCAAGGTAGTACACATCAGAAACATAGACAGAAGCTGCTACATCTATCTGGTAAATGGATTGAAGATTAAAGAACACACTCTGCAAGAAACAAATCTAAGCTATTTGAGCTTACCGAGAGCCAAACATTTGTATTAGTTATAGTAGGAGAAATTGATGAAATTCAAATGTTATATTTTATATTGTATTAGTAATAATATAGCGTGATAATGTAGTGTGTTTCCATCCATGCCAAAGGGAGAGATTGATGACATGCAACTAATTGAATGTTTGAAGATGTTAAGTTGATCACCAAAATGTAGAAAGATAATGCAAGACATTAAATCAGTTAATGGATTGTATTTTCACTGATGTCAACTTGATATAATTTGATCGGTTATATTCAAAGTGTCAAAGACTTCAAAGAATCAGAGAGATAAAGATTATGCTTTCAGTAATGCATAAAAGACCAGCATTCACTAAGTGACAAAAAACACTGATGGCTAGTGAAAATTGAAGGACAGATAAAACTGAGAGCAAAGTCACAGTGATGCCCGAGCAAGAAAATCGACAAGCATTACCAAAGAGAAGAATCACAAGCATTACTGATGGCTAGAATTACAGTGATAACCGACGGACAGACAAGCCCGAAGGGCAGACAACACCGACAGATATGTTAGAGTATCTATTTATCTTCACTTATTAAATAGATCATGTTAATTTAATTATTAAGTTGTCTATGTACTCTATTTTCACTTAAGTTGTCTCTTAGGTGCATATAATTAATATTTCATATTAATTATATTGCGCAACCTAGATTTTACCTTTTTAGGGTTTCGTTCACCTTTAAGGTTAAACTTTTGTAATTATTGTTTCATTACTTTGGAATACAATTTGCTCTCACTCCGCTGAGATTTTCCAAACCTGTACTTCTGTCTCTTTGGTTTCCTTTCAGCAATAGGTTACTTGCACGCAGGTGTTCTTGGCGATCTGTGAAGTTGGATTTCTCAACTTCTACATGGTATCAGAGCTTCCCTGCTGCTACCTGGTCTGAGGTTTTTTGAAGCCGTGAGTTGTAGATGAAAGCCATAGCTTCTCTGGGGTATTTTCTTCATTTTGGATGAGGCACTATTTTTTGGAGCACTTTGAGCCAAAACTGACTCCACCATTGCGTTCAGAAGGCCCGGGAGAGTCGAAATACATATAAAATTCACTGGTTTTGGTCACATTGACCCCAGAGGAAAAATTTCTCCCTCCTAGGCCGTACGGCTCAAAAATCGAGGCAAAAATAAAAAATTTGATTTATTTTAAGGGTTTTTACACCCTGCGCAGGCGCTGCCAGAGCGCGCCACCCTAGCCTGGTTCACGCTTAGCCCCAGCTGGCGCGTCACCCACCAGCCACCACAATTGCCACCACCGGCGCTGCCGCCCGGGTGCCGCTCAGTCACTGCCAACAAGTCGCCTAGTCTCCACCACCGCCGACCCCCCACCACCGGCCTGCCACCTGCCGCCGCCTACCAACACTGACAAGACATTGGTGACATCACTACTGACGTCACCCTGTCGACTATTTTTTCTGGCCAATTTTTTAAATTTTTTGGCAGATTTTTATTTTTCCGGTGACAGACCCGACGACCGTCAAATTTTTTCACGAGAACTGTGACAGTCATTTGGACATCAAATTTTTTCCCGTATCTGGTTTTTTTCTAGAGAGTTGTTTTTCGGAGGCATCATTGGTTTTTTGGCCATATCTTGGGCATCTGGTGTCCGTTTTTGAAAAATGAAATATTGTCAGAAAGGTGTTTCTGAGCCGGACGTGATGATGCTGGTCTTGTTTGCTAATTCAGCTGTTTGAGCTCTATTTTTTGGCATTTAAGTAGAGGCTTCTGTTTCCTCCATCTCTACATCTGGCGTCCAGGTTTTCTTCTCATTTTTTGTGCTTTTAGTAATTGTTTCTTTGTTGTACGGGGGATAGAATCATACATTGTGGGGGGGGTGCTTTTGATTTCTGTCATTTAAATTCAGAAATGACCCTTCTACTTCCTTCTTCTTCTTCTATCAATGTCAGACCCCTCTGTGGCCCGGCTGACACCGCACAATTACCACACCTGGAAAGCACATATGACCAGGCTACTCATGTCACGTGGCTTATGGTCATGTCTAGATGAAAACCAACCTGTCCCGCAGCATCCTTTTGAGGTTATTCAGCACAAGAATAAAATGGATGAAGCCATGGGCTTGATTGCACTGAACATCTCCGATAGTCTCCTTTTTCACCTGGATGGGTTGACAACTCCTAGGGCCATTTGGGGCAAGTTTTCAGATTTGTTTGGCACAGTGAATGAGTTTCGGGCACTAAAGCTTGATGCAGAGCTGACCACTTCGACTCCTACCAGCTTTCCCACTATAGAGGAATTCTTGATGAAGTTCAAATCTCTGCGCTCAGTTTTGCAGGGATGTGGGAGAAACAAGACAGATGATGAGTGTATCTTCCTGATACTCTCAAAGTTGTGAGGGCAGTATCAGATCTTTTCTTCTACTTTCTACTCCACCATGGATGCTTTGGGTACTAGACACACCATGCCTTCATTCAATACATTCTGTGATCGGTTGACACGGGAACATGTAAAGATCCAATAGATGGATGCTTATGGCTCTTCTAGCCAAGCATTGGTTGCTCAGTCTTCACAGAAGAAACCAAAAAAAAAATCCAAACCGAAGAAAGATTCAGCAGGCAGAGTATTCCTCCAAACCTGCATAGAAAACTGATTCCAAACCTCCAGCTAACCCTTCCAAGGGTAAATCTTCTTCGAAGTCTACTGAGTCTACCTCAAAGACTAAGAAGAAATCAGTTGAGACCTGTAGTTTTTGTGGAAAGGATGGACATCTTGTTTCAAGGTGCTAGAAATGTTTGGACGCTTTAGAGGAAGCCATGCAGGAGCATCACATTTCAGCTCCTCAGTCCACATCCTCCCCTGCAGGGAAAGGTCATGCTCTTACTGCACGAGCTACGACTTCTGGGCCCACCTGGATTCTTGATTCTGGTGCCTCTCACCACATGACTCACACTCAGCATTTGGTCACCTCACTTGTTCCTTGTGCTCCTTCACAGATTGTTGTTGGGAACTCATCTCAGCTTTCTATTTTGGGTTCTAGTTCTGTTGCATTAGCTGGGGGTTCTCTTCAGGATGTTCTTTTTGTCCCTGACATTTCAATGAACCTACTGTCTATCTATCAGATTTGCCACTTTGGCTCTGGTAAGACAGTTGAGTTTTCACCACATGATGTGGTTATTCAGGACTTACATGATTATGATATGATTGTGGCTACTGGGAGTGTTGACACTGCATCCCGCCTATACATATTTCATGGATTTGAGTCTTCTACTGGCATAGGTTCCTATCTTATAGCACATGCAGATTCAGTGAGAAGACTTTGGCATGAGCGTTTGGGCCATGTCAATTACAGATATCTTCAATAGATGAGCACATAGGCACTTGATCTTGGGCGTCCACAGATTACTTGCACTGATGGGGTTTGTCAGGGTTGTGTTCTTAAAAAACAACATAGGGATCCTTTTCCTCACGGACGGGCTACTCGTGCTTTGGCACCATTGGAGTTGATTCATAGTGACCTCATGTTTTTTCCTACTCCTTTTTTTGGTGCTAGATATGTGCTTACTTTCATTGATGACTTCTCCAGGCGCACATGGGTGTACTTTTTGAAGTACAAGTCTGATGTCTTTGATTCATTTCGAGTCTTTAAGACATTTGTGGAGAAGCAATTTGGTCTTTCTATTCGCCGGATATGCATAGATAATGGGGGGGATTATATGAACCAATATTTCAAGGATTTTTTCTCTGAACATGGTCTTCAGCATCAGTTTTCAGTGCCCTACACCCCTCAACAGAATGGTGTGGCAGAGAGAAAGAACAAAACACTTTGGGAGATGCCTAATTGTATGATACAGTTCAGGTCCATGGATTCATCCTTTTGGGCAGAGGTAGTCAATTGTGCCAACTATATTCAAAATCAGATGCCTCACAAGGCAGTTTGACATATGACTCCTGAGGAGGCTTGGTCTCATGTCAAGCCTGATGTATCTTCATTCTGAGTTTTTGGTAGTGAAGCATGCGTATTTGTGTTTGACGCTCAGAGGAGAGCAATGGAGCGGAAGAGCTGACACCTCATTTTTGTTGGCTACTGCAAGGATGTTAAGGCATACAGGTTGTTTGACCTTGATTCCAGAGAGGTCCTTTTTTGATGGGATGTCCTGTTTGATGAGCGCCTTCTTGCAGTAGATACCCCGCTTCCAGAGTCTACTTCACTTACCACTACTCCCTCATCTCTTCCAGTTTCTTTTCAGGATGATGAGGATGATGATCTTGGTGATCCCCATTTACCTCCACCACAAGATCCTCCACCGATGCCTAGATGGGCTTGTGCTACAGTTGATGTTGTAGGATCTCTGGCTGGTGACCCTTCCACTTCCCATTGCACTCGGTCTCATATTGCGGGTTCTAGTCTTCTGAGTCATGCTATTTGTGGTGATCCTCAGACATTTGCGACAGCGACAGGACATACTGAGTGGGACAGTGCTATGGAGGAGTATTCTTCTTTGATGAAGAATCACACTTGGGATCTTTGTTCTCTTCCTAAGAGAAGAAAGTTAGTGCGATGCAAGTGGTTGTATCGTACTAAGTTTGCTGCTGATGGTTCTATTGATAAGTACAAGGCACGTCTTGTTGCGAAGGTTTTTTCACAGGTTGAGAGTATTGATTACACTGAGACATTTGCCCCTGTTGCCAAGATGAACTCTATTCGCCTTGTCTTATCCCTCGCAGCTTCTCAGGGATGGCCCATTTTTGAGATGGATGTGAAGAGTGCATTCTTGCACGGTGATCTTACTGAGGAGATTTACATGGAGCAACCTCAGGGATTTGTGCAGGATTCCTCCTTGGTTTTCAGACTTTGGTGTTCTTTGTATGGTCTCAAACAGGCCCCTCGGGCTTGGTCAAGGATAACTTTAAGAAACCCCCCTCTAGAAAAATATAAATAATCTTGACGAATCTTTCATTTTATTTTTAAAAAAATTAATTCCTATTGGTGAATCTCTCAATTTTTTGGGAAAACAAATTATTTGTATTGGCGAATATTTTCTAATCACAAATTTTTTGTAGAAAATATTGGTGAATCTCAAGCAATAACCAAAATTTCATTAATGACCATGGAAAATAATTATATTTAAAGAAAAAAAGAGTTCTTATAGAAAATTATTAGGCTAACTATGAAAATATTTTATGGGTTTAAGGGAACTCTATAGTATCTAGTTGCTACCATTTATTTAAAATATAATCAAATAATCCTCATTG
>MU217964.1:147172-210590 GCA_018584345.1 Thuja plicata | reverse complement strand
AAAATATAATCAAATAATCCTCATTGTATTGTGTGAGATAAATGTATTGTTATTTTTATTATTATAATAGGACCCAAAATTTCTTCAGTGTCATTGATTTATCAACAATCCAAAGGAAATCTTAGCCCCAATAAGCGTTACAAATAAGATAGTAACATTTTTGCCTCATGAAATATAATGAAGATCACTAGATTATATTTTAAATCAACGATGACAACTAATATTGGTGACACAACCCTACTATAACTAACAATTATGATATATTATTGGTGAATTAATTTAGATTTCTATAATAATTGATAAAATTTAGGCGAATTGAATCTAACCATCTATCAAATATTAGGCGAATATTTGAGTTCAAATTTTTAATAAAATAAATTATTTGGCGATTTAAATATTTCTAGAGTAAAATTTTGTAAAAGTTTGGCGGTTTAGGTCACCTTAAATCTTGAATTATTAGCCAAATTTGGATTCTCAAATTTCAAAAATTAGCCAATTGGCGAATATTAACCACTAAAAAAATCACTGGGCTTGGTATGAGAAGATGGACTCCTTTCTGCTTTCTACAGGATTCACATGTTGTCATTTCGATCCTATTGTCTACATTCAACACCTTGAGGATGAGGTTTTGATCTTTGTGCTATATGTTGATGATCTTGTCATCACAGGTAGCTCATCTTCTATGATTCAGGATGTTCAGCGCGCATTTATGGAGTAATTTGAGATGACAGACCTTGGTCTATTACACTTCTTTCTGGGTCTGCAGATTGTTCAGTCCCCTGCTGGGATCTTTGTTTACCAGTAGAAGTATGCTCTTGACATGCTTCGACGCTTTGATATGCTTGATTGCAAGCCTTCTCCCACACCTTTTCAGTCGGGTGTTACTTTGTCTACCTCTTGCACTTAACTTTCAGTGGATTCTACATTGTATCGGCAGTTGGTTGGCAGTTTGTTATACCTGACACACACTCGTCCTGATCTCTCCTTTGCAGTTGGTCTCGTCTCTCAGTTCTCACATGAGCCTCATGAGAGTCACTGGCAAGCTTCCAAGTGTATTTTGAGATACATTCAGGGCACACTTATGTATGGCATTCATTACACATCAGGGGCTCCTCACATTGTTGGCTTCACTGACTCAGATTGGGCTGGTGATGATGATCGGAAGTCTACTTCTGGCTTTTCTTTTTGTCTTGGCTCTGGTCCCATAACATGGTCATGTAAGAAGTAGAATGTTCATGCACTTTCATCTACTGAGGATGAGTACAGAGTAGCAGTGCATGCTAGTCAAGAGATTCTATGGCTTCGACAGTTGATGACTGAGTTTGGCTTTCCTCCTGATCGTCCCACTATTCTGTGGTGTGATAATCAGAGTGCTATTCACATTTCCCGCAACCCGGTGGATCATCAGTGAACTAAACACATTGAGCTTCATATGTATTTCATCCATCAGCAGATTCAGGAGGGTGTTCTCACTTTGGAGTACATCTCCACTAACGCGCAGGTTGCTTACATCTTCACCAAATCTTTTGCATCTCCACGCTATCTTCAGTTGCGTTCTATGCTTGGGGTGATGGAAGTTGTCCTTGGGGGGTCTTGTTGAGGCCTTCCTTCCTTCATGTTTTTTTCAGCATGTTTGTTCTATCTCTTTTTGGAGAGGGGTTTTTCCCACTGAGTTTTCTCCTTTATCTCCGGTTCATAGAGATTTCCTTGTATTGGGTACCTGATCAGGCCTTGTTTTTGGGACCCACTTTTCCTACTGTCATAGCTATGCTAGGTTAGCTTACCTCCTGAGCTTCGCTTAAGGGGGGGTGTTAGAGTATCTATTTATCTTCACTTATTAATTAGATCATGTTGATTTAATTATTAAGTTGTCTATATACTCTATTTTCA
This sequence comes from Thuja plicata, assembly GCA_018584345.1. Classification (NCBI taxonomy): domain Eukaryota; kingdom Viridiplantae; phylum Streptophyta; class Pinopsida; order Cupressales; family Cupressaceae; genus Thuja; species Thuja plicata. The sequence goes on along the minus strand of MU217964.1, from coordinate 208,700 downwards.
CTTAAGTTGTCTCTTAGGTGAATATAATTAATATTTCATATTAACTATATTACGCAACCTAGCTTTTACCTTTTTAGGGTTTTGTTCACCTTTAAGGTTGAAATTTTGTAATTTTTATTTCATTACTTTGGAATACAATTTTCTCTCACTCCGCTGAGATTTTCCAAACCTGTGCTTCTGTCTCTTTGGTTTCCTTTCAGCAACAGGTTATTTGCATGTAGGTGTTCTTGGCGATCTGTGAAGTTGGATTTCTCAACTTCTATAGGATAGACAACACCGATGGAGAAGCCCGAGGAGAATTGAAGTGTTGACCAAAGCTATCAGAGTTAAAACACTAAAGTTAGCTGGAGTTCAGAAATGAAAAAATACTTAGCTGACAGAGCTAAAGATAGACTTAACTGGTTATTAACATTGTTTTAATCGACAAGTTAAAGCCAAAGATAAGTAAAAGATTTAAAGCTGTTTTATCCAGTTGGAAAGAAGATTTCTACGAGAGAAAACACGAGTTAAGATTTAAAGAAATATTGGCTAAGATTACGGATCACACTAAGAACAAGAAAATCAAGAAGTGAGAAACAGTGATATGATGTCTATAAAGAGACAACTTAATTCATTATGAATTAAGGGGAGTAAATAGAGAAAGAGGATGATGAAGGGAAACTGATGAAGAATAACTTCATACAGTCCTGGTCAATCAAGTTGAGGAAAGAGCTAAAGATTTATGCGGACACCGAGCAACAGAGAAGCACAACATCACCGAGAAAAAAGAGTGGAGCAAAAGTATTGAAAAGACATTGAACAAAAAGGTAAATGAGCTTACAATAGATCTGAGAATATGCAAGTATAAGTTGTATGTGTGAATAGATAATTTACTGTTTCAGTTTAACTATTGATTCATAAAGTCTCTTAACCGAGTAGGACTTAACAATCCTTTCTATATTGAGATACATCCCAAGGAGTATCAAAAAATTTGATCATGAAGATAGCATGAGATGCCAGATACCATTTGACAAACTACACTGGGTTTGGTCATAGAAGGTAGCATAGAGATGCCCGATATCAAGTGACAAACTATTCTATTTAAATCCTCTAACAAGGTCACACCTAACAATGTGTTTGTAACCTTTAACATGGTTGGCTCTTCACCGAGCTCACTTCAGAAGAGTGAAAATTTTGTGTTACCGGTCCCAAGTGGTTTTTTCCTTAACAGGGTTTCCATGTTAAAAATCCATGTGTCAATGTGTTTATGAGTCATTACTTTATTGTTTTTCATTACACATAACTACTCTGGCTTGATCGGTATACACTAAGAAATTTACTATTTTTCTGTAAATGGAAGATTGTTATTTGGTAAACATTAAGAATAAGGTTTAAAAGAGAACTCCGAGCAGTAGTTATTTGATAAGTATATTTGAAGGCATACATCTTGTAGGACTGAAGATAACTAGAGGGTTAATATTGTGGTACTAAGTTTTTTGGGTTGATTTATTGGAATATTTTTTAGGCCACTGATTCATCCCCCCTCCCTCTCAGTTATTCTAACTGTAATTTCTTGTTTATTCAAGCTACTTAAGCCTTAGATGTAAATTGAATATCACATATTATCAATGCCAGCCTACTAATATAAAGGAGAGATGATCCAAGTTCTTTAATACATAAGCATATAATAAATTATCTCTTAACCCCCACAAGAAACAATTTTGTATAATACCCCTCATAGCATGCATGATAATTTTCATTTATTGGAATAAACTTATATACCATGCATACTTATATATGATTAGGAAATGACAACTCAATAATTCAAGCAACACAACACAAATAAAATCAACTGACTATTAATTTACATACCTCACTTTTGCACAACCAATAATCTTTGCTTTCCTTCTATGAAAAATTATTATTTCCTATTTTCCAAATAAAATACTGATATTCAACCTTTTCAAGAGTATAATTATTGTTGCACAAAAGAATAAATGATAACATAATAATCCAAATGAGAACCAATTCACTATTTATATAGACAACTTGAGAGAGGATTAGATTTATTTCTTTATGTAAGCTTATCATTCCAATAGTAGTTATACTAAAACATAATAAGAAACTTAAGAAATATGAAATCCAAATAGTTACCTTACTTTAGTTTATCTTATCAATTCTTATGCTTTTATGCTAACTCACTTGAACACCAATGTAGTGTTATCTTACTTTCTAAACTTTAGAATTAAAGCTATCCTAAAGATTCCCCCATTTATTATATTTATTCCAAATTTGAATTACATATTTAATTTGAAAGTTATCTAATATTATTTATTATTTTTTTTAATAATTAAATGTTTTGTATATTAAACATATAATTTTATTATTATTTTATTGAAATATAAAATGAATCATAGAAAGAAAAATATTTAGTTATAAGTTTTAAGAAAGTAGAGAAATATGGATAAAAATGCATAATATGTGGGAGTTTTAAAGGCTAGTTTTATTTCTCTACTTTCTTAAAACTTATAACTAAATATTTTTCTTTCTATGATTCATTTTATATTTCAATAAAATAATAAAAAAAATAATATGTTTAATATACAAAACATTTAATTATTAAAAAAAATATTNCTCTACTTTCTTAAAACTTATAACTAAATATTTTTCTTTCTATGATTCATTTTATATTTCAATAAAATAAAAAAAAAAATAATATGTTTAATATACAAAACATTTAATTATTAAAAAAAATATTGAATAATATTAGATAACTTTCAAATTAAATATGTAATTCAAATTTGGAATAAATATAATAATATAGTCAAAATAAATAAAGTTTATATAGACCAATATTATGAAATAGTTCTTTTTTTGTATTAGATAAATAATATTGGGAAACTAATACTTTTGTTTAATCACAACTTCATGAAGATATTGAAAACAATTTATTTAACTTGTATAGATATTCAATTCACCAACTTTCATCTTCTTTTTTGTTTTGAATAGGAGAAAAATAGGTTTTGAAGGGACTCGAAACCCTGAACAAAACATGTTTGAAGGGAACTGAAAACCAAAACATAAGATAATCAATACCACCCACTACAAGAAACAGGACAAGACCAAAACATGACAAAATCGAGAAAGGGGGAGAAAACCATAAGACTCCCACCACAGAGACTAAACGTTGCATGACAAGGAAAGAAATTGCACAAAAAGAACCAGCTTGCAACCAAAGACTAGAGGAAGGACGAAGAAGTCCAGACCAAGCCAACCAACCTAAAAAACCCTTTAAGATTTACCTTTTGACTTACCCTTTTGGGAACGAAGGGTCATGTCAAAAGAGGACTGAGGAGATTTAAATTTTTTCCTATTGAATGTAATCCAACCATCATCCATCTTAGTAGACGCACCCTGCCCAGCCAAAAAATCCAGCTATGGACGCCCAACACCCAAACGGGAGGTGCCAACAACACCTAGAGAAGAACCAGGAAAAGAGTCAGCAACCTCCTGAGAGACAGGGCGAGCAACAGTCAAAGAAATAACTCCAGCAACATTGGCGTCAAAAAGAACAACCACTTGAGAAGCAAGAACAACACCATTAGAAGAGACAACACCAACAAGAACCCTAACACCAATAGAAGCATAATCAGGTGACACAACAGGAGGAGACCCATCAGTACCAACCAACCCAAAATCACCAGCAAGAGAGGCGTCCACACAATCATCTTCGTTTTTGTTGATATAATACAAATGTAGATATTAAAAATTATTTTAATTATCATAATAGTATAATATTTTATAATAATAAATATTTTAATTATAATTTCATGTTCATAGATAATATAATAATTAATAAAATTATTAAATAAATAATAATAAGTAGTAAAATAGGATTGTGACAATTAGGCATGTAAGGTTAGGAAAAAATATAATCATAAGTCTATAGGACGAAACCCATTCTTATTTCACCTTGAGATTGTGAAAACAACATGATTATGGTCTTGAATTGACTGCACGCTCGATCATGCTTGCAGTAGTAAAACCTTGTCCAAGGTACACTAAGCTTGTTAGTGATAGTCAGTTAGTTGGATTCAAATGCAATACTTAGTTAGAGGTCCTACTAGTCATGAGTACCTATAATGTATGACTGGTTTTTTGTGTAGGACCAACCACCAGCAATTAGTTGACTTGATCTTATGACCATGCTTACACCCCTACGAAAGGTCGGGGCCACTTTGAGTAAGAAGTGAGAAAGGGGCCCGGCTAATAGATCCGTGGATGGGTGGTAAAAGCACCCTGGTGATGTTTTCCCTCCAACGATGCATTGGAGTTGAAGAAAGATAGAATGGAAACCTTGAGTACTTGATTTGTAGTAAACCCTAACCATATGCTATACTTTATTCTTGATTATATAATTTCATGTATTGTAGAGTAGTTTAATTTTTGCACTACATTTTTGTACTTCATTTACGTTTAAAGTTCAATTTGAATCTTAGTTGTTAAAAAAAATCACTCTGGAAATTTTAGAAAGAAGTTAGAATTATAGAGATATAATTTTCCTTTCTTTTAGTTCTATTTCATGTTTCAATACCTTATATTCTTCATCGTTTTACATATGGTATCAGAGCACTGGGTTCAACACTGAACTTATGGCTCACCACTATCGAAATTTAATGAGAAAACTAAACGAAGCATTTTAGCTTTTGCCAGAATTTGAATTTAGTTAAAAAGAATTAAATAAAAACTTTCATTGCAGGTAGTTTGAAAACAAAAACCTTAACATGGAAAACAAAAGGGAGATAAATATCGAGTTTGCAACCCAAGACATGTCAAATAAGAAACTGGATAGACTTTTACAACTGATGCAAGATACCCAAACAAGACTTGGGTATTTAGACCAACGAATAGGAAACCTGGATACTAACAGAGAGGAGAGAATCGAGTCTCAACCCAAGCAAGAGTGTACCAATGAATGTGGGGGAAATAGTCCAGACCCAAACCCAATTTAGCAAAAGAAAACCTAGGATCTAAATCATATCAGAAGATATGAAGAAATTCAAACCACCCCAATATGATGCGATAGTCCTAGGGGATGCTGCAGAAGCATGGTTGACCAGAATAGAAAAATACTTTCATATTTGTGACTACAATGAGTTTGAGAAAATGGTTTGGGGAACTTATCAACTGACAGGAGAATATGTCGGTTGGTGGGAAAGCAAGACAACTAAGTTAAATTGTACATCTGCAAAGATAACTTGAGAAAAATTATGGAGTTGTTTACACAAAGATAGTTGCCTCGACTCTTTTATGAGAAGAAATTAACATAATTTCAAGACTTAAGGCAAGGAGAATCCTTAATTGATCAGTACTCAGATAAATTTAACTGAATACTTAAGTAGGTACCTAAGCTTCAATCAGACGAGAAATTCTATTTGAGGAAGTACATCATGGGTCTTAATAATTGAATCAGTGGTCTTGTGGACATTCTTGCTCCATCCACAACAACTAAAGCCTACGATAAATTCATTCGGCAAGAGTTAAAACTAAAAAAGGATAACACCTTTGGAGACAAAAACCAAAAGCCAAAAGAAGATTAAATGGTCACAAACCTCACAATCCTTTAAGAAGAAAGAAGATGGATATGATTCAAGTAGTAGAAGCAATAAGGGAATTAAAGGGAATCGACAAGATTCTGGAGGGGACAAAAAAAGGGTTCTCTAATACTAAAAGGGACAATGAAGCATAAAATATGCTAACTAAGAGGAAAAGTCCTCGTCCTCTAGGCGGGTGTTACACCTGTGGAGGTGAGAACTATGAAAATTAGTGCCCAACAAGAATCCAAGGTGGGCAAACCTAAAGGAATCCACTCTCGAATCAGCAGACAACCTTTCAACAGAGAATCCATGCAATAGTGGATAATAGGCAAGCGGGGTACCAAATCACTCCATAATCGAGCACATCAAGGTGCTTGAGGTACGTAAGCTTCGCTTACAAAAAAAAGAATTCAAGCAGTGCATGGTCCAATGGGACCAATACATTGAGGAAAATGCAACTTGATAAGATTATAATGAAATCCACTAGCAGTTTCCCTTTTTGTTTAATGCTTTCAACAGTTAAACTGAATTTCAATATTGGACAAACAATAATTTTAAGATGTAAATATTATAAAATATTAATTGTTTAGGACGATAATTCACAAGGGGAAGGATATGTCACATCCATCTTGATTACTGATGCCCTACATGTTATAATTTGGTTTCATAAAACAGTGGTTTTTAATGAAATAATAATAATAGTTTTATTATTATTGATGCCCTAGATGACACATTGTGGTTTTCATGAAACATTGGTTTTATTGATTCGTATGCTCTAGATGTCATGTACTTGTTTTTAATAAAATAGTTATTTTAATATATTGATGCCTAAATGTTATTTCTTGATTTAAGGGAACAAGGGTTTAGAATGAAACATGAGGAATGATAAAATAATATGCTTTGATCTAGAACTGTAATTGATTACTTTACATGTAATATGATCATTATGATATGTCGGTTTAACTACGGTTCTTGTTATAGTGGTTGCAAGAGAGGATCGTCCTCCGATGAGGGAGGGAAAATATGACCAGGCATGGATATAAATCTAATCATGAGCTTTGAGCCACCTGAATTTAAGATGGTAAACCTTTATTCGTTAGGGTAGATACTTAGCCTTATTATGAGGAAGGGATAGAAACCTAGTGCTTTCATATATTATCATGTTACCCTTAAATTTGTCATTAATACTTGTGTCTAGGTCATGTATCGAGGATAGCTACCATCTCTCTCATTGGATGTTTGTAATCTATTCCCGATTTATTGTTATTTGTATCTTATTTTTTAATTTACTTGCAATTATATATATTCGTGTTTGACAGTTAAACCTATTTAATAATTCAACTCTATATTTCATCGTCATTTAATTATTTGGTGTTAATTATCATTTAATTGGTGATTTTATGAACCTATCTTTTAAAGTGATTAGAAAACAAAGGATTAAATATCACTTGTCGGCTTTCTTAAATCAAAATAAATTAATATTTTCATTCCTTGATTCTCTTATGATGGCTTCATAGGGATGACATACAAGAGTGTACCAACCAATGTGGNAGGGGGGGGGGGGGGGGGGCAGCCCCAGACCCAAACCCAAGTTAGCAAAAGAAAATTTGGGATCAGAATAATATTAGAAGATATGAAGAAAGTCAAACCACCTCAATATGATTCAACAGTCCCAAAGGGATGTTGCAGAAGCATGGTTGACCAGAATGAAAAAATAATTTGATATTCGTGACTACAATGAGTTCCAGAAAATTGTTTGGGGAACCTATCAAATGAAAAGAGAAGTTATCGGTTAGTGGGAAAACAAGAGGATTGAGTCAAATTAAACACCTGCAGAGATAACTTGGGAAACATTTGTGGAGATAGAGATGGTTTCCTTAGCTCTTTTACGAGAAGAAATTAATAGAATTTCAAGACTTAAGGCAAGGAGAATTATCAGTTGATTAGTACTCGAAGAAATTTAACTGATTACTGAAGTATATACCTAAGCTCCAAGCAGCTGAGAAATCATATTCGAGGAGGTACATCATGGGTCTTAATAATTGAATTGGTGGTCTTATGGATGTTCTTGCTCCAGCCACCACAACTGAAGCCTATGAGAAATTCATTCGGCGGGAGTTAAAACTCAATAAAGATGACATCTTTAGAGACAAAAGCCAAAAGAAGATTAAATAGTCACAAACCTCACAATCCTAAAAGAAGAAAGAAGATGGATATGATTCAAGTAGTAGAAGTGGTAAGGGAATTAAAGGGAATCGACAAGATTCGGGAGGGGACAAAAAAAGGTTCTCTAATACTATAAGGGACAATGAAGCATCAAATAGGGTAACTAAGAGGAAAGGTCCTATAGGTAGGTGTTACACTTGTGGAGGTGAGAACTATGCTAATCGGTTCCCAACAAGAATCAAAGGTGGGAAAACCCAAAGAACTCCGCTCTCGAATCAACAAACAACCTTTAAGCGAAGAATCTATGCAGCAATGGATAATAGGCAAGCAGAGTACCAAATCACTCCAATCGAGACTACAGGTGTAAGATCCAAGGGTGGTCATACCGATCCCATCAAGGTGATCAAGGTGCGTAAACCTTTGCTTATGAAACAAAGAAGTCGAGCATTAAAAGGTCTAATGGGACCAGGACACTTGGGATAGTGCAACTTGAGAAGCTTATAACAAAATCCACCAGCAGTTTCCCTTTTTGTTTAATGCTTTCAATAATTAAACTGAATTTGAACATTGGACAAACAATACTTTTATGATGTAAATATTATAAAATTTTAATCATCAAGGATGATAACTCATAAGCGGAAGGATATGTCACATCCTTCCTAATTACTGATGCCCTGTATGTATAATCCGGTTTCATGAAATAGTAGTTTTATTATCACCGATGCCCTAGATGTTATTGGTATACACTAAATTTTGCACCTTGTTAAGCGCTTGAGCCTAACAATCTAGTATAACATGGGAATCACTTCTAAGTTGTGGGACCTCTGCTAAGTACTGAAGTGAAGTCTCCAGATTCTAGGTTGGTTCCTCTTGGATAATCACCTTATCTACTTTTAAGCATGAAAGTAAACTTGGAAGGAAAAGAGATGGAAGGAGAACTGAAGGGAAATACTAAAAAACAAACTTAACCTACTAGAAGATACATTGAAGGTAACATGAATCATAACACAGTGACCAAAATTAGCATGAAATCTTGAATCTAGCATAACACAACTTCCTAAATAGGCTTGCATAAGTATTTCATAGAGAGGTCTGGAATGAAAAGAGGTTCTTAAGGGAAAGAGAAGATTTCACAAACAATAGCACATTCAACAGAATAAACATAGACATCCACTCCAGAAAATAGGCATAGGAATGAGACAAAATGACAGGGGATTGAACAATATCCACAAGATCATCTAAATCAAATCATTCACAATAGTGCACAAAGATACAGAAAGAAAGAGGGGTCAAGAACTCCAACATTTCTCTAACATTAACCACTATATTATGCATCAGTAAGAGAAATACATACAAGAAGGCCCAGGGATTGAGAAAATATCACAAAAAAGCCTTTGCATAATCTGGAATTCAATGAGAAATTACAAATAGATGAAAACCTGAAGGCAAAGAGAATGCCAAAGAAAGTCTTGCATAAGCTGAAAAACCTAGCTATAAAAGCTTCTAAAACTACTTATATACAACCTCCCCTAACACATAGGATCAGGAGTCAATACATCGATCAATTAGGGAAGAATTAGGGTTTACAATAGATATTCAATAAACAATGCAGAAAACCCTAAAACAATCATGTCGACCCATCAATGCACTCAGGAAATATCTTAGAAGATCAGATACAGTAATGAATACATCTCCCATCACCATAAATTTGATCAGAAAAATTGGCTCGATCCATCTGCCATGTTTGAAACTTGAAAGACCATGCCACCGCCATGAAACCCTAAAATCATATTTGAATATTTGAATTACAACGGTCACAGGTGGCGTGAGGAGCCTATATCAATGGTTGAGAGAAAAGACTTGACTTTGTTTAAAACGCAGCCGTGGATCTTTTCTTATTTTTGCCCAGGTATCTTATCTTGGATTTGATAGAGCCACGCGACACGTAAGCACAATGCCTTAAAGATTAAATATCCTCATCTTGGCCATCAAGGGATTACGCCCACCGTTAGATCTTCCTTACTTGTTGTGTCTTTATCTTTAGTTCCAACCTTAGCCTTAACTTGCCTTTGACTCATCTTTAACCTCGGGTGTCTCAAACCCTTTATGTCTCTGAGTTGCTAGATCATTTCTTTAACTCTGAGTCTATTCTGAGATCTCACATCAGCCATAAGATCCAACCTTGATCAACTCTAAATCAACAGCCTATGATAGTCTTTGAACCTTACAAGCATATTCATTTTCATTGCGAGATTACACGAGAACCACAATATCAAAACACGCTCAACGACTCAGAAGTAAACTTGACTTTAACTTTACCGCAACTCTGATTCATCCCGAGATCACGCAACTCAGCGTATCTTTGAGTCTCCAAGTATCTGGCCTAACCATGGTTTCATAACGAGACTTAGCGCTAGCCCTAAGATCATCTTAGCATCAACGACCATGATTTTATCTTTGCAAACACTGAATCTAACTTGAATTTAACTGCTTTGACCATGATTCATTTTGAGATCACGTGATTGAAAGAAACTCGAAGTCACTAGAAGATTTTCTAACTCTGGGGTTTATTCTGAGATTGCACGCCATCCACATGATCAAATTTGCATCGACAATTTAGATCATAACTTTTCGGGCCCATCTTTAACTTTACCTGACTTGATCGTAACCCTAGTCTATCTAGAGATTCAACGACTGAAGGAAACTCTAAGTCGCTGAATGAATACTTAACCCCGAGGTTTATTTCGAGACTTCACGTCAGCCACAGGATCTGATCTGAATCAACGACTCATGCGTAATCTCCTGATCTTTGTTGACTTTTAACTTTGTCTTGAGATCTAGCGCAAGTCATAGGATTTGATCTGAATCAACGATCCTCATGTAATCTCTGAATCTTTCTCTTAACTCCAAGTCTATCTGGAGATCACGCGATTAAGGAAAAAAGAAAACCATGTCTCTAACTCTGAGTCAGATTACTAGATCACGCAACTAAAGAAATCCCAGAGTTGCGGGATGAAAAGCTAACTTAACCCCGATCCCATTCAGAGATCACGCGACTGAAAGGAAGAAAATAACCAGACTTTAACTCCAAGTCAGATTACGAGATCATGCGACTAAAGCAATCTCTGAGTCTCCAAATGAATTCCTTGACCCTCGGTTTAATCATCATAATGGCCTACTCCCTCCAGCTGTTGCACAATTGTAGATATGGTAATGACCATGTCTACCTCAACATGTTCAACAAAACTAGACAGCTCATCCAACAAAGACATGGCATATTCATCTTTATCACCACCTTGCTGATGGTGATCCTTCTATCCTAATTGACCTTCAGCCATAGGTAATGACATGTCTTCTTCTCCTTCAACAAAAAGGGGAAGTTCATCAAATAAATCAACCAAGGGCTCAGGTTGAGCATCAATCTTCGTTTCTTCACCTTGTTGTCCCAGCTTGTCATAGTCATTACTCAACACCGACACCTCTGATTTTCTCTCCTCTTCATCACATGAAAGCTCATCCACCATAAGTCCTTTCTCTGATGCTTGACTAGTATCCTTGAAAAGACTTGGCATCTGATAGCCAGGAGGTAGAGTCCACGAAAGTTGCCATGGAAGCTCAATATCTTGAGAGACCTGAGGGATCTCTTGGGATAAACAACTATCTTGAACAGACTGCCCTTGCAGAGTGGTGGACTGAGTTTTAAGCATGATCTCTTGGAAAGAAAGCTTTCCCTTAAAACTTGGGATTTCAAATCTAGAGTGTTCAGAGGTAGTCCTAGAGGGCAGGCTCTTTCTAAAGCTTGGGAAATTGAAGACCCTATCATTTTGGTGTTGCTCATTTGCAACCTCTTTCGTCTCAATATAATCCTTAGGTTGTTGTTGACCATAATAATGCTGCAATTGTTCTATAACAAGTTCATTTGCTTGAAGGATGTTACTAAATCTTGGAAATGAACGCTTTATAGGTTCTTCATGTGTAGGCTTTTGGAACATGGGAGTACTCCAGCTTGGAATTCTAACCTCATGAGGTTTAAGAGTCTCACTTTGCCCAGAAGACCTGAAGCTTGGAACCTTACATTCAAGAGCCTTGTGTTCAACAGCTTGTGACCTCAGCTTTGTTGTTGTGGCAGCAATTTGGCGATCAAGCTTTTCTTCCCATTGGGTCTTTTGCTGCTCATAACAAAAAGTCTCCGCCGCTTGGTTGGAAACTAACTACTACTCATAACTTTGAGCTTCCATGTCTTGTTGCTCCCTAATCTCAGACGCTTTCTTAATCAAGTCAAGCAACATACTTTTTGTCTCTTCCCAAATATCTTCATGTTGATTAGGCATAAAATAGTTTCCTTGGGACTGGTTAAAATTTTGAGTCTACTGCCAATCAAGCTGAGAGGGAGGGGGTGGTAAGCATGATGAACATGCTGCTATTGACTCTCTTGTTGTTTCTTTTGAGCCCATGATGCTTCCCATTGGAGAGCATGCTCATAAGCTTGTGCAGGGGCATATTGATTATGGACATGTTGAACATATTGACAACCTGCTATGATATGGTAGCTTGGACTAAAAACTGCCTTCGGATTATTTTCATATGGCTGCTTAGTCCATTGAACATTATTCTCATGATATGCTGGCGAGTAACCTGACCGTCCATAATAACTTGACATCTCTACTCATGTAATTAGCTGGAATTTTGAATATGAAATATTTGAAACATACCAACACTTGATCCTTTGAAACCAGTAGACCTTCCAGAGTCGCCAGATATGCAAGACAATGACCACTTCTATGTCTGTATTATGTTATCAACATATCAAAGATAACATAGCTTTGAAAGATGAACTTCTTTTTGTGGTCCCACCAGGCGTGCTAGAATTGTTATACACTAAAATTTGCACCATGTTATGCGCTTGAGCCTAACAATCTAGTATAACATGGGAATCACTTTTAGATTGTGAGACCTCTGCTAATTGAAGTGAAGCCTCTGGATTCTAGGTCTGTTCCTCTTGGATAATCACCTTATCTTCTTTTAAACATGAAAGTAAACTTGGAAGGAAAAGAGATAGAAGGAGAACTGAAGGGAATATTGAAAAGAAAACCTAACCTACTAGGTGATACACCGAAGGTAACATGAATCATAACACAGTGACCAAAACTAGCATGAAATCCTGAATCTAGCAGAACACAACTTCCTGAATAGGCTTGCATAAGTATTTCATAGAGAGGTCTGGAATGAAAAGAGGTTATTCAGGGAAAGAGAAGATTTCAAAAACAATAGCATATTCAACATAATAGACACAGACTATGACCTGCAAACAGACATCCACTACATCAAATAGGCACAATAATGAGACAAAATGACAGGGGATTGAACAATATCCACAAGATCATCTAAATCAAATCATTCGCAATAGTGCACAAAGATCTAGAAAGAAAGAGGGGTCAAAAACTCCAACATTTCTCTAACATTAACCACTATATTATGCTTCAGTAAGAGAAATACAGACAAGAAGGCCCAGGGATAGAGAAAATATCACAAAAAAGCCTTTGCATAATCTGGAATTCAATGAGAAATACAGATAGATGAAAACCTGAAGGCAAAGAGAATGCCACAGAAAGTCTTGCATAAGTTGAAAAACCTAGCTATGAAAGCTTCTAAAACAACTTATATACAACCTCCCCTAGCACACAGGCTTGGGAATCAATCCATCGATCAATTAGGGCAGAATTAGGGTTTACAATATATATTCAATAAATAATACAAAAAACCCTAAAACAATCATGTATGCCCATCAATGCACTCATGAAATATCTTAGAAGATTAGATACAGTCATGAATACATCTCACATCACCATAAATTCGATCAGAAAAGTCTGCTCGATCCATCTGCCATGTCTGCAACTTGAAAGACCATGCCACTGCCCTGAAACCCTAAAATTAGATTTGATTATTTGAATTACAATGGTCATAGGTGACGCGAGGAGCCTGTATCAACGGCTGAGAGAAAAGACTTGACTTTGTTTAAAATGTAGTTATGGATCTTTTCTTATTTTTACCTGGGTATCTTGTTTTGGATCTAATTGAGCCACGCGGCACACAGGCGCAATGCCTTAAAGATTAACTATCCTCATCTTGGCCATCAAGGGATTACGCCCACCGTTAGATCTTCCTTATTTGTTGTGTCTTTATCTTTAGTTCTGACCTTAGCCTTAACTTGCCTTTGACTCATCTTTAACCTCGGGTGTCTGAAATCCTTTGTCTCTGAGTCGCTAGATCATTTCTTTAACTCTGAGTCTATTCTAAGATCTCACATCAGCCATAAGATCCAACCTTGATCAACTTTAAATCAACAGCCTACGCTGAATCTTTGAACCTTATGAGCATATTCCTTTTCATTGCGAGATTACACGAGAACCACAAGATCAAAACACGATTGATGACTCAGAAGTAAACTTGACTGAAGTAAACTTGACTTTAACTTTACCGCAACTCTGATTCATCCCAAGATCACGTGACTCATCGTATCTCTGAGTCTCCAAGTATCTAGCCTAACCATGGTTTCATCACGAGACTTAGCGCTAGCCCTAAGATCATCTCAGCATCAACGACCACGATTTTATCTTTGCAAACTCTGAATCTAACTTGACTTCAACTACTTTGACCATGATTCATTCCGAGATCACGCGATTGAAAGAAACTCCAAGTCGCTGGAAGATTTTCTAACTTCGGGGTTTATTTCGAGATTACACGCCATCCATAGGATCAAATTTGCATCAACAACTCAGATCATAACTTGGCGGGCCCATCTTTAACTTTACCTGACTTGATCGTAACCCTAGTCTATCTATAGATTCAGTAACTGAAGGAAACTCTAAGTTGCTGAATGATTTCTTAACTCCGAGGTTTATTTCGAGACTTCACACCAGCCATAGGATCTAATCTGAATCAACGGTTCACGCGTAATCTCTTGATCTTTGCTGAGTTTTGACTTTGTCTCGAGATCTAGCACAAGCCACAGGATCTGATCTGAATTAACGATCCTCGTGTAATCTTTAAATCTCTCTTAACTCCAAGTCTATCTGGCGATCACGCGACTAAGGCAAAAAGCAAACCATGTCTCTAACTCTGAGTATGATTACGAGATCACGCAACTAAAGCAATCTCAAATATCACGAGATGAAAAGCTAACCTAAGGGTTTATCACGAGATCTAGCGCAGGCCATAAGATTTGATCCTGATCAATGGTCTGCGTTAAGTCTCGGAAGAAAGAACTTAACCCTAATCCCATTCAAAGATCACGTGATCTAAAGGAAGAAACAAACTAGAGTTTAACTCTGAGTCAATTACGAGATCACGCGACTAAAGCAATCTCTGAGTCTCCAAATGAATTCCTTGACCCATGGTTTAATCATGAGACTTAGCGCACAACACACGATCAAAACTGTATTAACGACTGTGTTTAATCTCAAAATAAAACTTGACTTTTGACTTTGTCTCGAGATCTAGCCCAAGCCACAGTATCAAAACTACATCAACAGTTCGCGTTAAGTCTCCTGATGAAAAGAGCATATTCCACTTCCTTTTGAGATCATGCGACTAAGGCAATCTCGAAGTCGCTGAATGAAAAAGAATATTCCCTCCGGGTCGCACGACTAAGAGATAACCAAGGAAAAGTTAAAGCGCACATGATAAAATAAGAACTTAAGTGACATGGAAAAGGTAATGAAGAAATAGACTGGGTCACCAAAAACTTAGGGTTTACACAAATTCATAGGGTTTTTTCACATGAATTTGGTCTTTGAAACATGAACAAAGGCTAAAACCAGATCTGGAAATATGTAGAGAGCACAAGATAAAGACAAGGAATTATGCATAATTCACACAAGTTGGGCTCTACCCTTGTGGGAGCCTCATTTACTCCACTTGTAGCCAAATTACATAGGATAGGAAATTTGGGTATCAATTATAATATGGTTTTCAATGAAATAATGCTTTTATTATTACTAATGTCCTAGAGGCTACATTGTGGTTTTCATGAAACAGTGATTTTATTGATTCTGATGCCCTAGATGTTACGTACTTATTTTTAATGAAATAGTTGTTTTAATAGATTGATGCCTAAATGTTTTTCCTGATTTAAGGGAACAAGGGTTCAAAATGAAACAAGAGGAATGATGAAATATGATGCTTTGATCTAGAACTGTAATTGATTATTTTACATTTAATATGATCATTCTGATAATGTCGATTTGATTACAGTTCTTGTCTGAGTGGTTGCAAGAGAGGATTGTCCTCCGAGGAAGGAGGGAAAATATCACCGGGTACGGATGTAAATCTAATCATGAGCTTCGGGTCACCTGAATTCTTGAGATGGTAAACCTTTACTCATTAGGGTTGATACTTAGCCTTATTAGGAGCAAGGGATAGAAACCTAGTGCTTATGTCTATCATCATGTTACCTTAACCTTGTCATCAAGACTTGTGTCTAGGTCATGTATCGAGGATACCTACCATCTCTCTCGTTGGATGTTTCTTAATATGTTCCTACTTAACTGTTCTGATTACGTAAAAACATGTTTTACAAGGACCTGAAACCTATAAAATGAGTTTTACAAATATTCAATAAAGTTCAGCATAAATTGTGTCGAAGCACCCAGAAAGGAAAGCAAAAAAACCTAGCAGGCTAGCAACCTAACAAAAAGCCCCAAAGATCTAAAAACATGAACATGGACAACAAAAAGACAAGACCAAAAATAGGACAGCTACATGTCATCCACAATATCCCGTGCCTGGACAACCATAATTTGCATCTGGCCAACAATGTTCTTGAGATCTCCAATCTCCTTGTCATCCTTTGGACTTGACTTCCTGGTGCTAGCACGTGTACGTTTACCATATCCCATGAATTCCTTCACCTCTTTGTCGTCCTTATTCCCTCTATCCTTTTCCAACTTCTCAATCAAAATCTTCGCATGACCAGTATACACCTTTAAGCTTGTCAGACATTGTTCGCCAATCTTGTGCGCGATATTGTCCAATTTTTCCACTTTGTTATTCCAGTATGTCGATTTTCCCTGCGAAGTCATCTTCCACCACCCTATTAGCTCTTTCCTTCAGTTGTTTTTCCATTTTGTAGATTTTATTCACCATTTCCACATGGGCTTCAGATCTCCCGACCGCATTTTTCATCTCCTTTAGACAGACCGCAACAAGCTTATCCCCAATGCTGATTTTTTTAATGATATTGACCTCAACTTTCATTATCTCCATTTGTTTTTTAACATTGGCAGTATAATCCAACATTTTACCCATAGTACAAGTAAAATCCACAGTAAAATCCTTGCTAATCTTTATTTCATCAAAAACATTAATATCCTTACCAATGTCCTCATTAGCAGGGATATCTTTAGCCACATTCTCCATTGCATCTTTTTCTATACTTTTAACTGTTTCCTCCACAATTTGGTCAACATCCTTCTACCAATTAGTCTTTGTGTTCCTACTTAATTGTTATATTTATCATATATTTAAATTTACTTGCAATTATATTTAAAGGATTATGAATCCTTTGTACTGCTAAACATGACTTACTAACATCTTTATAATTAATGTGATGCCTGATCTTTTCTTTGGATAATAAACACATCCTTAAATTATGCCGTTTTGTGAAATCTTGTGAGTTAATAAAGATTTTATTGGAAGATGTTACACGAAATATTCTATGAAGGGGCAGCGAAAGTAAAAACAAAACTTCTGACCTATAAAATGATTGAGAAAATGATAAGGGAGGGTTATGGTATTGGTGATTATTATGTCAAATTTCATGATGGTGTGCGTTAAACGAGTGTAATAAAAAATTGTGGAGAAAAATTCTGGAGGAAACTGTGATTGTGAATAAGATATTGAGGCCATTGACTCCCAAATAGCTTCATATTGTGATGACTCTTGAAGAACGCAAGGGGATGGCAACCTCGAAGGTAGAAGAGCTTGTAGATTCACTTGTCTCATGAAAACAAGATGAAATACTACACAGATAACATGGATCAAGCCCTTGAATCCAAGATAAACATTTCAAGTTCTCAAAGAAGAAAACAGATGGCAAGCTCTATCCAAAAGGGGCAGGAGCAAGATAGCACCAAAGGATAGAACAAGAAGAGAATGTGTCACTATTGTAAAAAGCAAGTCATGTGAAGAAAGAATGCATAATTTTAGCTGTCAAGACTAAAGGGAGTCACGGCAAACAATGACAACAAAGTTTACCAAGTAGAGCATGACAGTAATCAATGAAGCTGTTCACACTCCCGCAATGAAAATTTAGAATCTGGTAATAATCAATGGTTTCTTGATTCCCTTTGTTCAAATCACACGTCAAGATTTTAAAATGTTTTTTGAAACTCGATGAGATGCTTAAGAGTCAAGTGCAAATAGGCGAGAAATTTTTTGGCTCAAAGCAAGGTGAAGGTGATATTTGTGATGCTAATCTTGCTCCAAACATGAAACATAATTTGATGAGCATAGAACTGCTCATATAAGCAGCTTCAAGCTTGTTTTTGACAATGGGAAATGTTTTATATATGATAAGAATCAGGGCAGAATCTAATTGGTTATATACAAGGACCTGCTTGGCCACAATTGAAGATGCAAGTTGGTTATAGCATGCAAGATTTGGACATCGTAATTTGGAAGTTTGCATGTTCTTTATCAATAGAAGATGGTGCGTGGTCTTCCAAAGGTACATGCAGAGAACAAAGAAGCATTCAAGGCTTGCATACTTTGAAAGCGTCATTAAAAAGAGACTTCACTCAAGTAAAAATGTAAGGCAAGTAATCCATTGGAGTTGATTCATTCACACTTGTGTAGGCCTCTGTCATGTCCATGCATAGATAGAAATTTATACGTTGTTTCATTCATAGATGATATCATGATTCTACTAGATATGCAAGTCAAAATAGCTTCTATCTATTTTGTAATTATTTTTTAGTTGTTAGTTTGCCTGTTGGAAAAATAACACCTGCAGCAAATTTGTAGAGGTTTTTTGGCATGTGTTAGCGTGGCTTTCAATACATAAAACTGTTTTTTAAGCTGATGTTTTTGTTGAATTAAAAAAAAAACAAATTTTAGGCATCCTTGGCTGATGTGGAACAGCTCTGATCTATAATTTTTTTGTAGCAGATTTTCTCTTGGAATCTAGCAATCAAATATAGCGTGTATAGTTGTCTAGCTTGAATGCTAAAGAATCTTTGACTTCAGAACATCATAATTTGGAACTAAATTTGTGGGTTTCCTGCTAAAGCTCTGAATTTAAGCTGTGTATTTATTTCTTTCTCACACTACAAGTATACATATAGAGCATCTCTATTGCATAGTGTGCAATTTTCTGTTAGCAGTCAGGCATTCAGATAACAGGCTATGTCTGCATTATACCCATATTATAGTGGCATCTACCTTATATTTAAAAAAGTTATACATGTAGAAAACAGAGCTCAAACGGGGGATGGGAAGGGACAAGGATGTGCCCATATAAAACGCTACAGAAAAAAAATAAAAATAAAAACATGACAAGATGTGAAGAAAACGTGACTGAACATATTAACACTAATAGTCATACTCTTTCAATTGACGATGCAAAAAAATATAAGAAAACCTCAACTGATCACAAAACTAGGATTGAACAAAACATCTACCTGAGTCATGCTACCACCTTAAAGTAATTAATCACATCAACCTTCAAGAGTCATGATAGTAATACTGGCAACACCTTTACCAGAAGATCAATTCTTCTTAAGAGAGATATTGTATGGATTGATGCTAGAATTTAAAGAGTACATTACAGAATAAAGCAGTGTTTTATCATTAACTAATCAGATATAAACCAAAACTACAAAATTACACTCTGTTACAAGTAGAAAAGAAAGGAAATGCTTAGCAAAACTGAATGTGCCAACTACCAATAAAATTTTACAAATCCTCTGATAATTGAGACCTTTTATCATACAGAACATGATGAAGATATCCTGTAACTCGACATAAAAAGGAGCTTGTAAGATATGATACAAATCAAAGTTGTTGAAGCTCTTCTTCAAGAATTATGGTATCTACAGTCTTATAGTTTCCAAACGCTTCTTGTTTCTGTCTCCACCAATACCAGTAAATTACCAAGCATGAGGCAAGTAGTATAGAACCCACAGAACCACCCAATAATGCCAATCCATGCTGTTGAAGCCATGATCTGTTACAGCCACAATAAAATATAGTTGAGAGGCATAGAAGAAAAAGTGATTGAGACGAACACATACAAGGGCTGTTCAAGCATTGTCAGCGTGGATTTGAAACCTCAAGCATGCCCTAAAGCAATTACACTAAATGATATAAAAACATGACTTATGTAGAAGTGTACATTGCA
Organism: Thuja plicata; assembly: GCA_018584345.1. Classification (NCBI taxonomy): domain Eukaryota; kingdom Viridiplantae; phylum Streptophyta; class Pinopsida; order Cupressales; family Cupressaceae; genus Thuja; species Thuja plicata. The sequence continues at coordinate 188,561 of MU217964.1, read as the reverse complement.
TTAAGTTAACATTTGTTATAATGGTATGGCAACAAGACGGATCATCCCAACCAGTACTTGCACAAGAAGTAAAGTGGAGTATAGAGCAATTCATTAATTTTCAAAACAAATAACAATTAGTCAATTAGTGTAATGTCTGGATAATTTAGGTATTGTGTATCGCATTCAGAAATCTGCAAAGGAGTTAATTTCCAACTCTAAAAATCCAAAATTCAAATTTTACGCATTAATGATCTAAATGTATTTGACAATTTGGCCAGTTATGTGTTAAAAGCAATAGAGCTTTGCAATTATTATATCTTCAAAATAGATGGTAAACCATAAATATGAAAGGGACTCAGAATTATACAGCCCAATCACCACTCAAAATCCATGTTCTGGAATGTTATTTGTTAATATTCCTAGCCGTATACGGAATCTTCAGATTTAATACACCACTTCCAGCTTTCCAAGATAAACAACGGCACTCCAAAATATGGTTCGCGACTCGCACAATCACCAACATGTCTGCATCGAAATACTTATTTGTCTGTTGTAGTCTCCGGTAGCTCAGAACAATGAATCACACCTGCCCACGGACAACACCATACACACGGCAAATACATGGAGCCTCAGTAAATTAAACTCATGGCATCAGATATTCAAATCTGGAGACCCCTGTACCACAGCCACGTTTTGTAGAGAAACACAGGCAACGATGAAAAGCTGTGACGAAGAATGAGCAGCCGCAAATACGTCCAGCATGAAATGCGCAGAATCAAAGTTCCAGACATTAGAAATATTTCTCACCAAACTTTACAATAGTCAAACAATATTAATATCAGACTCAATAATAATAATGTCGCTTCACTTTTATTTAAAATATTTAACCTTCTACTAAAGTCCCTTGTGACAATAATCAAATATTTCCAGCATTAACAATAGCCCCTGCTTTAATATTAGACGCTGAAATATAACCCCTCAGAACTATAGGATTGCATCCAAATATTTGCCACATAAAGATTAACATAATGAAAACTCCAGAGTCCGGACATTAGAGTTGTCTTGATGCCTTCACGGCTCAAATTGTATTCTCACTTGACACAAAATCCTCCACATGATGTAAGGCGATACAACAAAAAAAATCTCCAACGCATTCTTGCATACACGTGTAACGGCCAAAACCCATATGTAACAACACTCTGATTTAACTCAGAAACGGCTCAAATGTAGTCATTCACCAAATTTGTGGCTTCCAAACGGCTTCACAGGATTAATATAGGCACCACGGTGATAATAATAAAACCAGTCTTCGCAGAATACAAATATTAGAAGACTTAATTCAACCAATGGTCAAGCAATGATTTGAGAGAAACTCCCATTAAGATGCTCAAATAATGCCAGAACTGTTTGAACCAATAAAGGGGCTATATATCTACACGGGAATCATATTCTGAAGCTTCTTCATTTACGCCAAACTCAGATCGCTGCTCCCAAGTTCATTCCCAAACGGCAATGAAATCTTGCAAATAACTTCACCCCTCGTATTTTCACAATCCTTCTCAAGAAGCGACAATAAATTCTATAAGCTTAACGGCTTTATACAAGTATCCACACCTTCACATTGCTAAGAAATGTATATTCGGGAAGTTAGAAATATTGATTGCCCAAATATTTGCATTACTCAACATTTATGCCATTGGGAGAAAAAACGGATTGATATATTTTCATGCTCGGACTTTATACACCTTAAGATAAAATCGGACTTTATACACCTTAAGATAAAATCAGACGCTGATATGAATGTCACAAATTCACCCATTATACTTCTGGCAACCAAAAATATCAATATGATTTGCTCTTATTTCTTCTCAATTACTCGTAAATCTCACAAGCCCCTAGGAAAAGCACACTGCTCTAATACCATGTTGATTTTATCACAGAATAGCACAAAACAAAGAGTAGATAACACAAGAAATACAAGACATGGCAGATACCCTGGAAAACCCTCCAACTTGAGGAAAAAAAACCCAGCCACACCAAAATATTTCTTTATTGAATAATAATAGAGTCTGAATACAATGCTCACAAACTAAGTTGCAGATTCGGGTGCCGGTGCAGATGCAGATGCGAGAAGCCGGTGCGCGGATGCGTGAAATTTTTTTGGGGGGATGCGGATGCGTTTGGATGCATCAAGAGTTTCAAAATCAACCATGAGCTACAAGGTGTGTAAACAATATAGCTACCACTTAGATTGTCAACCTCAGTGTGAATTCAAGAGTTTCAAAATTGCTTACAACAGTCAAGTTGAAGTCTAGTGAAAGGGTTTAAATCTGGTTATGCACGATGACTGCGTAGAAAAATTGAGGTTATGTTGGAGATATGGGTTCAACCATAGTATAAAAGTATCTAAGACTAGCAGTTGAAAACCAAACTGTTAAAGGTTGAAGCTATTGATCTTAATTAATATATAGCTCTAAATACTGGTAGGTGATATGTTAAGCTTCACTCAAATCAGACATCTGTGTCAACAACCTGTCAGGTAGATGCGTGATAGAGGAAAAATGATTGAAGTCAGGTGGTCAATTGACATGATGCTGATCTGACATTGACTTAATGGAAAATTAGCAGGTGCGGCAGAATTATTGATTTGACAGGGTACACAATGTCATTTGATGTAACTGAATCTGTAATTTTGAATTTAGATTCTGGGCGTCTATATTAATCTGTCTGAATTCTAGTGTACAGATTTTACTTTTAGGTTTGTCAGTGGAATGGAAGCAGTTAGAGGCCATGTATGTGCAGTGAAACATGCAAAACAGAGCAAACCTAACAAACAGAATGTCAATCCTGAAACGTGAAGCTCAAAAATTTTCTGCTGGAAAGTTTTTTGGTAAGAAGTTTGCACCACCGATGAAGCTTTACAACATGTTTTACAGATAAGATCTCCCAGTATGCGCCCGGATGCTCTGTGGATGCCTGTCGGAAGCGCATCCCAGGCATCCGGATGCGTTTGGATGCCTGGGATGCGCTCCCGGCCGGCATCCACCGGGCATCCGCGCCGGAATCAACATCCGCTCCCGCATCCGGCATATACCCAGCCGCATCGGTATCTTAGCTCACAAACTGAAATGTACATTACCGCATGCGTGTGTCCAGCCGCTGGAGGCGGAGGCGGAGATGCTCGAAAGCCCACAGGGAGCTTTTATGCTCTCTGTAGGCTTCCGAGCGCACCCGGGCATTCAAAACGCAAGTCTATTCATGAGTGTTGTGAGACGTTATTAATGAAAGGTGCCATTCAGATCCATGAGAAACACAAAATGTTTGTGCTTTGACATCTGTCTACGGGTATCGCAGGAGTCGTCAGGGACATACATGAGCCCCAACAGAAAACGTATCAAATAGTTCGACAATCTCAATGATTATCGATGATTGGAAAACACAAGCCGTAAATGGTATATCCTGATCAGGATTTGGTGATGACAACTTCTCAATATCTGGAGTGTTGAAAAGCATTGTGGCGATGGTAGTGGGCTTATCGAACTTCTGGTTCTGACTTCTCCTGTTCTCCATTGAATTGCTAAGTGTAATCTCCTCAATGTTTGTTGGTATTGCAGGGTGGAGGATTCTTTACTGATCGATGAGTTTCAAACTGGTATCTTTTAATCCTCATTGCACGTAGATAAATCACGATTCCCCCAATCCATGCTTTTGTCAGAGCCTGATAAGTTGGGCGTCTCTTCCTCTGACATCCAGATTTATTAATTTGATTCTCATGAATGAATTGGTACTGGAAATTAAGTCGTCTTCACATTTCTTTCACTCTGCTTCGATCATGGTATTTCCTCTCTGTTTTCCCTCCCATATCAATGGGGCCTCCTCAGACCTATATGCTCGGGTGATGGGGAAAGGTCGTGAGTTTCTGAAGTTGCGACCTTTAGTTGCTAGGAATTATGTTTTATTATTTATTTATATTATAATTTATTTAATTATGCATCTTTTAGATGCTTATGAATAAATAAGTGTATATATTATTTTTAGATTATAATATATTATTAAATATACCTAATATATAATCAAATATATGATTATATTTAATGTTAATGTTATAGTTGTAAAAATGTATAATTATATTTGATTTTGTAATTGTAATGATTTTCTGTTTTTCATTGGAATCGTGAACATAGACATATATGATATGGCTTATTTGAATATTTGTGAACTATCAATTGGCATTTAATATTTATCTTGATCAATGATGAAGTATCATACTAACAAATGATTTAATTCTGTATATTTCTTGCATTTCTTTGTGTTTATATATATATATATATATATATATATATATATATATATATATATCCAAAATCCCAAAAAACATTTTCACGCATCCGCGCACCCAATTCTCGCACCCTAAATGGTAACTTAGACTGAAATAATGATAACTCCTCTGAGTCTACAAATGCTTAATAATCAATATAGAATCCTCTCTACAATGATATTGAACCTGCAATCTATACTTCACACAGAAAAACTCTAAATAATGACAATGGATGCTACACACCATAATCACTGCAAGAAGCTCATGCAATAAATTGCAGAAGTAAACCCCACAACGAACACAGGAGAGTATATATTTGATCATCACCAAAACTGACTAAAGGTAAAACAACGTTGGATGTGAACACCCATAACCGATACAAGAAATCTCCTGCCACTCATAACCTACAAGTTTCCAAGAATAACCACCATAACAGAAAAAAGAATGACCTCCACGTCACACAAAAGACGGTGCCTTCAAGTTTTGTCTGCCGTGACTTTTCAATGACTCCACTGTGTCTATTCAAAGTCTCCATCGCATGGAATATGAAACAAACAACTATACAATACCTTAGACCGACGAAACATATGAAAGAAAGAATCGCTGGCAATAGGATGAACAGCAGAATGGCAAACATCTTCAATTAATATCATATACGGCAGAGATATCTCCTCAAACTACATATCGCCAACATAGTTGAATGTTAAATCATTTGTGCAATATTTGAGCTAGATTGTCATACTTTTACAAGTTCAAGGAGTTGCAAGTAACAAAATTATTAAAGTTTGCAGGCAAGAATATATTTGTAAGAAGATTTGTTCTACTGAGCTTGTTGTTCCATTTTATTGCTTGCAAATGTTTACAGCTAGTATTTATTTATTTGCAAACTCTAGACGTTCACTTTCTAGTATCATACAAGTCGCATTAAGGGAACTGCTGATATTGCATATTACGTGAACCACACCTATAAGCAGACGACGTTGGAATTTATGTTAGTTTACCAGTACAACAGCAAGTTGGAGGAATACACGGGTCTGATATACAGGGACAGCATTGAGTACAACCATTTGTAACGCCAAAAAGGACTGATTCATGCAATTTATGATGTATATGAGAGTCCTCAAGGTTTGAAGGTTAACAAGATTTAATAAACTCTTATCAACAATTAAATAATTGAATGCCATTGTTTGTAAACATATCAATGGCTATCTCTATATGGCAACTGTTTGTGATTATTCCTGTGATCAATATTGATAGTTCCAGCTGTTCTAAACCCTTGGATCAAATTTATTGATTGATTTTATGATTTCCAAACTCTTTGATGAAATGTCTGAGTTTATGCTGAAGGATATACGAATTTGTGGAAAAATTTGGTAGGGGTTACTATAAAGATGACATACAAAAGGTATGATCCAGATTGGCAAAGTCATGACTAAGACTGCAAAAGGATGCAACCAAAGATGTCGAAAGTTGTAAGTTTTATAACACATACAACTAGTTATGATCCAAGCTATGAAAAAAGGATAAAATGAGACATGAAAAATGCATGACTCGGATACAAAAAACATATTAAGAGAGATGCAAAAAAAGGCATGACCAGAGATACAAAGAGGTACGTTTAGAAAGAGGCACCGTACAACAAACAAGGTGCAAGAGATAATACACGAGGTATGAAAGGAGAAACAAAAGTGTGTGAAATACATAAGGAATCCATATGTTAAAAACATAGATTAGTAATGGTTCTTAAACCTTTATGTGAAAGACACGCAAAATTTTGGTAAAAACATGTACCATGAAAACTTATACACTTGCAAATTGTTTGATACCTTTTAATTTGAGATATTGGGAAAGTAATGGTGGTACAACCTCAATTCTATATTTGTACTACAAAAAAATAAAACAGACCAAATTTGAAGAAACATTCTTGGGAAAGTAATCCTAAAAAACTCCACATGTGAAATTGCTAGAACATGAAGTCACAAATTTAATTCAAAGAAACCAGACATTCTAAGGGTCTGAGGTTACAATAGCAAACTCAAATGCAATTCCTTGATAATGAAACGTCTACAAGAGAACTGGATCTAAAGGTTCATTGAGCAAATAGTCACCTTTAATAGTCAAATTGAACAATTCTCTTTAAAAAAAAAACATATCTAGATTTCTGTTTTTGTTATATTATATAGTTCAAAACATTTATGTTTTATTATCCTATATTATAGATTAAAAAATGGTTATAAAAGGAATACTAATCTTGAAAGTTCTCAAGTTGAAACATCCAATTCCTTTTCCAACTGAAACACAGGCTTATAACAACCCAATTCTCCTCCAATCCAGAACACAGGCTTAAATTTGAAATTTTGTTCTTAGAACAATCAATTCAATGTCTCACCTAAATTTTGTCTTAGTTTTAAAGCATGGGCACGTCATATCCCAGAGTTTAGATTAACAATTTTCCCAAAAAACTCCCCACCTTTTCCAGCTGTCAAACAATGCTCTCTTGCAACAACCTTATACCATCTAACCTCCTCATTCTTCTATATAATGCATCATTAGCAACTTTTGGTTCAAAGTATAGAATGGAGCAAAAGCACAAACCATGAAATTTTTGTCAACTGTAAAGGATTGAAAATGGATCATTACAAACTAACATGCCGTATAAAGGACTCAAAATGCATCCTACAAAATCCTGACCAGGTCCTGAAAACACTAATTAAAGATACTTTTCACACAAGTTTATAAAATGCAATTTTGTGAGAGCTTGTCACAACTATTATTTCATTCATTAACATTATGAATAGCTTAGGAAGATAGAAAGCTATAATAGAACTGAGGGATCAAACAGAATCAAGCCATCTCACGAAACTAGTGAGTAATGTACATATGGTATCAACAGACAACAAATACATACCTTTCTGAAGGAGGCAAAATTTTCCAGCTTAATAAATGGTAAGTTCCAAATGCGTCACGAAGGTGAACCTTGTGTTCAGTTAAAAGGGAGATGATTCTCTGAAAATCATAAGAATAAAAATAAGAGAAACTTGTTCAACACCTTATATGACCAATCTCTTAAACACAAGTGGATAATCTTGATCAGCTGCAAAATCATCCATATCAGTCATTCAAGAATTTGAAAACAGAGAGATTTCAGTCTTATTAACCTCAGCAGTATGATTTGATATCTGATTACTAGAATCAGCAGGTGAAACAGTCCATCTGATTTTAACTCCATCCCCCTCACTGCTGAAATTCAGTATATTAACCTGGTTTGATATATTTGCCAATGAAAATTAATGCATTTCTCTACTATTTAAAACATAAAATGCAAAATTATATCTTAAGATATTGACATGTCGAGAAAGCTTTTGATGGTTGGAAATGTACTCTTCGATCTATTTTGTTTGATAGAGTTCATGATCACCTGATAACTAGCAATTTCCAGCTCCCGCGCCATATCCTCTTTGAATTTAGGTAAAATCAATATGAAGTCTTTAGAATCTGTAGTCATAGACATACACAATTCCAATCCTCCAATTTCCTGATTCTGACCTGTATTATCAAGAGCAAGGCATCAACCTCCCCTCTGCAAGCAGACATTCATACATGCACAAATATTTTGGAGTTCAAAAATACACGTTTGAGCTAATACATAAGGAGGAACTATATACCACATCACATGATAAATTTAACTATTGAGACTGATATGGCTTGGCACACCTGTTTTATACAATTTTACGAATCACTCATATATGGTTCTGCTATAAAACATGGCTTCTAGGTTATTAAGTAATATCTAAACATATGCACTCTTATGATGTACTCACTTTTGCCATGATTTTGCTTTAGAAGAATATTTGAAACTGCGAGTATGACCTTGAAAATTCATTATTCCTATAGAACTGTAGTATATTTGGGTTGTAACTTACAAGGCTAGTTCTGCTATTTCCAGAACCAAAACTAAATCCATTCTATCAAAATGACTGCCAGTTATTTAAATTACAATTACATAGAGTAATCATGTAGAATGTGACCCTAATCTTAATCCTAACCTAACTTTAATATTAATTGTGATGTAAACTCAAACCCTAATGCTAACCATAACCGTAACCTTTACCCTAGACCCTAATCCTAATCAAAACTCTAACCGTAACCTTTACCCTAGACCCTAATCCTAATCAAAACTCTAACCGTAACCATAATCCTAATAAAATATAGTTATATATTAATTTATTTCATGCCTTCCATGTTGCGCCGCGACTGCTCCTAGCTTATATATATTTTACTAAGTTACCAAATTCGCTCCAGCAACCCTCAAAGTCTGGTTCAATTCTGTACAAAGTCTGGTCCTTGTCAAATTCATCCCAAATTTGCCTGCAGTGCCACAAATTCGCTGCAAATTCTGTTAGACGAATCCGGGCGGAATTTGGAGCAAATTTGGAAGAATTTGCTGCGCAGTGACTAAATCCGGGCTGAATTTGGCCTCAAAACAATATTTTTTGACTTTAATTAAGTGTTTTTTTGCCTAATTTGGGCTATTCGATCCTCCAACCCTAAAAGTGACCACTACAAAGGCCAAAAAAGATGGTTTATATGTCATTTGTGCCTTTGTGAATGAAAAAGAAAACTTGCTTTTAGAGGAAATCCAAACTGACAATAGGTGAAATCTAAATTGATGATTATAGAGGTTTTTTTTTTAAAAGCTATGATACCTTTGAATCCAGGGCTTATAATATGAATCTTAACTTTTGATCTAGCTTGGTTAGAAATCCTCTAACCAATGCAAAATAAAAGTTCAGATAACTGCACTTATCTTCTGATGATTCCTTTAATTCTCAGTACTCCTCGGCTTGGTCATAGAATCTACAACATTCTCCATGGTCTTAACTTTTTCCATCAACACTTCCTTATCGCCCACCATGTCATGAGAATAATGATAATATACATCTATGTGCTTTGTCCAAAAATGAAATGTAGGATTCCTTGCCAAACTAATAGCACTCTCAACTATCAACATATATCCTTACAATCATCTTAAGAAGCCAACATTTGCACACAACTTCTAAATACTAAATTAGCTCCTTGCAAGCATAAATTTTTTCCATGTACTCTATTTTTTATAGTTGCAAGATCAATAATTTCTTGTCCTTTGCTTATCCAACTAACAACTGCACCAAACAAGAAAAAAAACATAACCATTGGTGGACCTCTTTCTATCCACATTACTAAAGTGATCTACATTGACAAAGCATCATATATCCCACTATCATGTCTGCGTTAGAACTCACATGCCAGCCAATAGAATAGTCCAAAGTGCCACATAAATATTTGTGGGCATTGAAGACCCTCTTCACTGTTGTCAAATGTTCTTTACCTAAATTAGACATATAACTACTCAAGATTCTCATTACTTATGCAATATCTAATTTTGTACAAACATAGTATATATGAGGCTCCCAACTACATTTGCATATGGAACATCACAAATAACCTCAACATCCTTATTAAAATAATATAATGGACATCATTAATAGTCATCTTAAGTTTAAGTTGTTGCTATTTTTAGTGTCGCTATTTTATGCGCTTCAGCCTTGTAATATTTATTTAAGGAGGAGCCTTTGTCTCCTCTGTTTAAGACATCAAAATATTTGAACATGGTATCAGTGCAAGTCGATGGGGTTTTTCAGAATTTGGCATTTTTTTAAATAAAAAATTGGTAGCCCTTTTTTTCTTGGAATTTATTCTAGAAACTTTTTAATCATTAATTTTAATGAAAAAATGGCTTTGCATGTTTGGGATTTTCAATTATGCTCTATTTGAAGGGTTTCGCGAAGATTTTTTGCTATCAAAAATTGCAAAGGTTCATGGTTGAAATTCACGGGCTTTTTTCTGTGTGAAAATTGCAGATTTCAAGAGACACATCTCCAATTTTTTGTCTCTTCTCTGGATATTGTTTGCAGAAATTGTTGCTCAATTTTTATCAAAGCCTGTAGTGAGAGTTGATTTGACATTTCTTAGCTTGTGATTGAAGGACATACAATGGCACTTGTGACAGGGTTTTTTTCATCGAGTGGGCGTCATTTGGCGAGATTTGGTTTTTCAGTCAAGATGTTATATTTTTTGTGCTCATGTCTGCTTTGTTCACTTTGCAACCCTTGGACACACACGTCTACTTGCACAACTAGCTCTTCTAGCACACATTTCTCTGCATAGTTCTCCATTTTTTGCCCCCACCTACATTTGATTCAAAGACCCGTGTTAAGGGTATTTCTACAAATCGTGTCTTTAGAAATGATTTCCACCCGTTGTCTGCTCGCATCGTGACTTGTTTTTGCCACTTACTTGCTGCACGATCTTTTTGTTGCCCATGTTTTGTTCTTCATCATGATTGCTCTGAGTAGTTGAAGAAAATTGTGTTTTTTTGTGACCATGCTACACGACAATCAACTAGGGTTTCTACGATTTTGAAGGGCATTCAAGATTTTTTGGTGGCGGCTTTGTCTTTGAGATCCCTACGATTAAGTTTGCAGATAACTTTTGGGTTTTCGTAATTTTCTCCAAAAACAATTATGTGGGTTTTATAGTTTTGTCCCTTAAAAATTTATTCTCTGGGTTTATAATTGTCCCTTAAAATTTATTGAGGGGTTTTTTATAATTTTCTCCTTAACAAGATAATTCTAGTTTTTTGTTCTACCATGGGCTGAGATTTCATTTTTTGCCATAAAAATTAGTGCTATGTTTTCTAATTTTTTGCCACAAAACTTATTGTGGATGTTGTACAATTTTTGCCCAAAAATAGTTTTGTACAAGGGTTTTAGGTCTAGTGGTGATGAGATATATCAAACTACCCACTAGTTGCCTAAAGGCAGTTTCATTCTCAACAGGAGAACTAGATTTGCCAGACAACTTTAGACCAAACTCCATAGGTGTAGATGCAGGTTTCAGTCCTGCAATCAGAATTTGTCTAGAAGATCCCTTGCACATTTAGACTGAGAGATAAAGATGACACGTGACTGTTGCCAAACCTCGATACCCAAGCAATAGTGTAGAAGCCCAAGGTCGATCATGTCAAAAGACTTGCATAAATTCTGTTTGATTTCTAGAATCAAAGATGCCAAGCTGCCAGTGATAATCAAATCATCAACATAAATAACCAGAGGGATGATGTCACTGCCAGTAGTCTTGACATACAGATTTGAGTGAGGACTCCTCTAGAAACCTTGATCTATGAGGTACTTGTCAATTTTTATGTACCATGTTCGAGGAGCCTATTTGAGTACCTGGTGTTCTTTACTGGCAATGTTGAATCCAAGAGGTTGCATCATGTAAACCTCTTCTTGTAAGTCATCATTTAGGAAGGCACTCTTGACATCCATTTGATGGACTTTCCAGCAACACTATGTTGTCATGGCTACGACTAATCTGATGGTATTCATCTTTGTTTTCGGAGCAAAGGTTTTCATAATCAATTCCTTCACGCTAAGAGAAGCGCCTTTAGCAACAAGACAAGCTTTGTACTTATCTAGAGTACCATCAGCCTTGTATTTGACTTTGTAGGCCCATTTGCATCCGATGGGTTTCTTTCCTGGAGGAAGATAGGACAAAACCCAAGTGTTATTTTTGAACAGACTATGATGCTCAATCTTCATAACTTCTTCCCACTCAAGTATCCCTTTCGCCTCTGTGTATGTTTGAGGCTCATACACACTGAATGTTGGCCATGAGAGAAAAATTTATAGAATCAGAAGATTTGCTCTTCTTCCGAGCAGTTCTACCCTCAATGAGCTCATCATCATGAAAATCACCAATTGTTTTAGCCCACCATTTAGGGCAGAGAGTAGAAGTGCCAACATTAGAAGCAGGAGGTGCAATAGGAACATCATCATCAGACAAAAGATCGGATGAGGCCTAAGGAAAATAAGGTGTAGTTGCATGTTTGGGTGATCCTGCAGGAGAAGGAACTGGTGGAGAGGCAAGAACAGGAACAAGAACCGCTAGAGGCTTTCCAGTTGGAGCCCTCCCATCAAGTAGACCTAGAGGAAGACGAACACCCAAGTCTTGAGCTTTGAGAGATTGGTCCTCAAAATCCATAACTGGAGGAGAAAACTAAAATGGCCCTCGTTCCTCATCAAAGACCACATCCCGACTGAAGATGAGACAATTAGTCTTGATGTCAACTAGACGGTAGGCTTTGTGATTATCATTGTAGCCAGTGACCATGAGCTTTTGGCTCTTGGCATTTAACTTGCTACATTTAGCATTAGGGATCCACACAAAAGCAGTAGAGCCAAAAACTTTGAGATGACTGATTCTAGGCTTATGACCTGACCAGGCCTCTTCCAGAGTCTACTTCTTGACAGTCATTGTGGGAGAGCAGTTGAGAAGATAGACAACAGTGTGGACTGCTTTAGCCCAAAATTTCTTTGGAACACTTGTGTTCAAGCATAGACCGGGCCATTTCAAAGATCGTGGTTTCTACACTCAATGAAACCATTTTGTTGAGGGTTGTAGGGTGTTGTTAATTGGCGCTTTATGCCATGTTGTTCACAGAAATGGGAGAAGGCAGAGGAACAAAATTCTCCCCCATTGTCAATTCTAAGAGTAACAATATGTTGACCAAACTCTTTTTCTACAAATGCTTTGAACTTTTGAAAGAAAACAAACACCTTTGATTTTTTATGAAGGAAATACCCCACATTTTATGACTGAAATCATCAACAAAAAGTAAAAAATACCTGGACCTAGTAACAGAAGTAGCCATAGGTCCACAGATATCAACATGAACAAGTTGAAATACCTTAGAAGCTCTCTAAGAGACGCCATCTGAAAAAGGAGTGTGATGTTGCTTCCCAGCCTGACATGCTCTGCAAACGCCAAGGTTATGAATCTGAATCTCCGACAATCCAATGACAAGATCTTCCCAAACAGCTGAGACAGATAGTGCTCATTTAAGTGCCCATATTGTTGATGCCAAAGTGTACTAACAAAAGAGCGATGGGCTGCCATAGCAAGCTCCTAAAAATACCTAAGTCAACAAGTCTGTATAGACCATGATCCTCAAGACCCATAGCAACAGTAGATCGAGTCTCCCAATCAATGATATTGCACTGATGTGAACTGAATGTCACACCTAGCCGAGGGGAATGTCTCAAAATTTGAATGACTGAGAGAAGGTTGAGTTCCATTCCTGGAACACATCAAGGAAAATCACTTTCCTTCCTCTAGACTCAATCTGTATGTTGCCTTTTCCGACAGCAGTGTACTCTTCCCCTCCAAAAATAATTGAATCTGAGAATGATTGGAAATCTGTGAACCAAGCTCGGCGATGACTGAAGTGGCGGGAGGCACCTAAATCAATATACCAAGCAAAGGATTTTACATGATCTGCAGGTTGTTTAACCATGAAGGCGTAAAAGGCAGACTCACCCTACTCAGTGTGCTCTGCAGCATGTGCTTGAGGCTGTGAACCAGATTGTTTGGCATGACAAGCTAAGCGTTACGACACTCCAACTTCATATGACTAAACTTATGGCAGTAGTAGCACTGAATATTTTTCTTCTTCGGGCCTTCTGATAACTGAGCAGAGGGATTCTATTAAGAAGACTAAGAGAACTGATAGATGCCTATGGATTTAGCTAAGCAAGCTTGTGTGTTTGAAAATGAACTAGTACCACTGTCGAATTGTTGTTTCCAACAATCTTGTTGTAGAAGCATTATGCAGAGATCGGAAAATGAAACATCAGAATAAGTGGAAGCAATGTTGAGAATTTCAACAAAGTGCTCATAGGAAGACTCTTCAGGGTGATCACCACCATGTATTCTTCCATTTTGCATCCAATGGCTTCCAACTGATCTCGAATATCCTTGATTTTATTTAGATGATCCTGTTGGGATACCTAGTCATCCATCATGATTGAGAAGAGCATGCTCTTCAAGAAAAATGCACGACTCTTATCCGAGGTTTCATGCAAACCTTTCAGATGGCTCCAAATTTCTGTAGTTGTTTTACCAAAAAGACCCTGAGGGAGCTGATCATCAATGACTGAAAGTTTGATGAGCATAACGGCTTCTTGATTTTGCTCATCAAATTTATCTTGCTCTTTGCCTTCTTCCTCGAAACGATTAGTCTTACCCAAAACAATTTTGTCAAAACATCTATATAAAAATTTGTCATCATATGTTGCTTCCAAGTATTGTAGTTTCTGCCATTGAATTTTTGACTGCCTTCCAATAAAATGTTGGTCAAAGATGCCATTGCACGCTTTTCAAAGCACAAAAAAGTGTTAAACTTAGATGGTTGAACACACAAATTTGAATTTGTAGATTATAGAGGCAGGTATAGGCACAAATTTCAATGTTAAACTATTGGCACAAAATTTGAGGCACAGAAAATGAGACACCCAAAAAAATCTAAAGTCAACCTAGTTCAAGACTCGAAAAACCCACCAAGAATCTACAATTTGATTAAGAATCCGAAAAAAAAACTGAGGATTATATAAAGAACCGTAGGCTGGCTGAAGAACTCCAAAAATGGTGAAAAAATGAAGTCCTAGCTGCAGTAGAAAGACAATGGATCACAGAAACCCTAGGCGGCAGAGAGAAGCCTTCTTTTTGTGCAAAAAACAACTATACTATTGGTCGAAAAATGGTGGACGAATCCTGTAGGGAGTAGAGACTGATTGGCAAACAAAAGAAGAGGGGGCCGAAATGAATGGCAGAGACCACAAAGAGGGTCATCAATGGACACAGAGGTCGCAAACAAAGAGGGCTTTCCATGAAAGGTCTCATTTTTCTAAAAAAAAGAGTCATCGCATGCGTGGGTTGCACATTGTCACAAGAGAGAGAAGACAAGCGATTTCCTTGTCCAGAGAAAGACGGACAGGGTCGTGTGAATCCAGACCAAGCAAAGCGACCAAAAAAAATGCACGAAAAATGGTGTGAAGCAAAAAAGATCAAGGGTTTGGTCAATTTTAATTTGCATGGAAAAACTCTAGGTTAAACAGCTCCAAAGATAGAGAAAAATGGCCATGATCAAAGAAAACGAAACATAAAGGAACCCTAATCGTGAGGAGAAGCTTGCAGATTTAAAAAACTTTTGAATGCCAACGAAATTTCAAAAAAATTAGGACTAATAATTTTGTAACAAAATTAAATTTTCCAAAAAAAATTACCTTAGCTTTGATATTATATTATGCAAGTTATTGGTAAAATAATTGAATGGATTAATTAATGAGCAAGGTGCTCATATATAGTTTACAAAGATGACGTTATTAGAAACATTGTAATAATGAAAGAATAAAAGAATATTAGAAACATTCTAATATTTACAAGATACACAATATTGACCATTAAAAGAATAATAAATAAGATATTCAGAGATATTATTCTAATAGATTTTACCAGTTTTCCTCAAAAACGAGGTTTTGTATGTTCATCTGTATTAGCTACTCGTTTCAATTTCTAGGTTTTCACAAAAATTTTCCTAAAAAAATTGTTTGTGAGTTTTGATCGATTTTTCTCCTTAAAATCGTGCTTGGTTTTGATTGATTTTTCTCCTTAAAAATCATTTTTGGATTTGTAATTCGCGAAGCTGCTTGTTCGCGTTGAATTTTGTTTGTTGGGTTTTTATAGTTTTTTTCCACAAAAAATTGTTCCTATTTCAGGTTTTATAATTTTTTCCTTAAAAACTTACTGTAAAGTTTTATTATTGGTTCCTAAAAAAATTATCTATTTCTATGTCTAGGTTTTGCATGATTTTGTCCTCAAAACTCATGGGTTCTCATTAGGAGTGTTTTCTAATTTTTTCCACAAAAATATGTCACGTGTTCCTATTTCATGTTTTTGTCGGTTTCAACAATTGATCTAAGAGGGGCATTTTTTTGTTTACCCAACATCAGTTTGGACAGATTCTAGTACTCTTGGTCATTAATATTCTGCAGATCCAAGGAGGGTCTCAGTAGCAGCAGAGTGTTTTGATGAGGAGCAGCCTTCTTTGCATTTGTGACCAAAAGACCTCTAGATTGTGTCTTTCGTAGGTTAGTACAATGGCCATTACGGGAGGGCATTAAAATAATATAATTGTCATCTTTAATGAGCATTTTAAGTTTAAATTGTCGATATTTTTAGTGTCGCTATTTTTAGTGCTTCAGTCTTGTATTGTAATCTTCATTTAAGGAGCCTTTGTCTCCTCTATTTAAGACATCGAAATATTTGAACAATCCTCTTATGTTTTAGCCTTTAGGGAATTGTTCCAATGACAATTTTGTGCCAACAAGAAATGGAATTTGCAGCTTTATAAATATGCATCTTGAATCTCTACAAAATAGAATCAACATTTGACTCGAGCAAAGTTTTTGTTACCTGATTTCTTATATTCTCTATGCCTAAAACAATTTTTGCAGCCCCAAAATCTTTCAGGTCAAATTATAATAAAAATTGGATTTATGGTTCTTTTAATCATATCCTTATTATTTCCAATTAACAACATATTGTCAACATACAATACAATAATAAAAACATATGTATCAAACTTTTGGTTTTTTGGCACCATATTCTAGTTGATTGTTTTAGACCACAAAGAGACCTCTTTAATCAACAAACCATAAAAATTATTTCCCTTGACAACTTGAAGACAACTTTCAAGTTGTCACCCCATAGAAAAATGTTGATTTAAAGTTCATTTGTTTCACCTCAAGCTCAAAAGCAGAGGGAACAAACAATAGGAATCTAATAAGATTCAACTTGGTAGACAAGCAATAATATATCACCAAAATCACTTCTCTCAATTTGTGAATGACCTTGATTGTTCCTTCAAAACCATATATATTTTTGAACATCTTTTTACAGCCAACACGCTTCCATTAGCTGAATTCCCCAAATCCAAATTCTTGATCTTATCCAAAGCTACCATCTCTTCATTTGAGGTTCTTTTTCAGAAGTTTTATGCAAAATCCTCCTTCATAATTTTTTTATTTCCCTTGTAGAACTTCTCAAGAAAAGAATATACCACCCTTCTTTTAAAGGGTCTTATGAATTCTTTCCATCTTGTCCACCAAACCCTTCAAATTTAATTTCTATGTCACATTGTGACTAGAAAGTGTCTTCTATGTCACTAGATTCCAAAGCTCTTTATCATTTTTTTCTTTAAACTAACACCACTCAACATACTCAAGCCCCCTTCATCAACGCCACGTTCATCCTCTACAGCTCAATGGACTTGTCTTCACTTTTGCTATCCAGATATGTTTACAAAACTTTTTAAATTCTGTTAAGCAAAACTGTTGACCATTATCCGTTCATAGAAGTACAAATCAACAAAACAATTAGAAGACCTTCAAACATATGCTTCATTTGCAAAACTCAAGAAACCTTTCTCAAAAACATGACCCATTCTTTCATGCCACAATAGTCTTTTCTACAAGTAATTTACGAATTTTCATTTCAGGAAACATGGAAGAATCACATTCATCACTCATGCTACTAGGTTCTAATTTAAGCAAAGCTCCAAGGTAAACTCTCTTTTCTGACACCAACATTCCCCCAACAATCATACAGTTATCTTCATTAAAAACAACTTGAAGACCCACCTCATCCATCATGCCAACAGAAATCATCCAAAAAAAATATTACAGTTGCATTGGAAGAAGCCTTGAAAAAATGGGTCATTGAAATAGAAAAATAAAATAAAATTGCGCAAATGAAACTTTTTTAAATTAAGTTACGAAAAATTCACGTCAAACTTTTTAAATGTTAGATCACACAATATCTGACATGCATGGGTATGGTATACGAAGTGTATCCGAGCCATATCATTCTTGTATCAAGCGTATTTGTATTGGGTACGGCAGTACGCATGCCTAGGGATGGGCATGGGTGTATTTGGCTACTCTACGTGAAAGGGAATGACCTAAAGGAAATCACAAGTTCTTGTATTTTTCAAGAAGGTTAGAAAAAGGGGCCAAAAGCTTCCCAAACCTTATACAGAAACATAGTTAGATAGAAGCTAAGTTACCGGATTCGTGTCTGGGACCCCGAATCCGGGTCCGGATTCTTGACCTGGTCCATGCTGGATCCGGGCAGGGTCCGGATTTGGACCTGTGGGTCCGGATGGATCTGTGGCCCGCAGACCCAGACCGACCCACAGGTCAAAATGCGGACCTTGCCTAGATCCAGCACAGACCGGGAGGAGAAAACGAGGATCCTCGAGGATCCCACGCAGATCCGCGCGAATCCACAAGGACCCGCGGCGCTGCCCCTTGACCCCGCAAGGGGCGCTACCCCTAGATCCCGTCTTGGGGGCTTTGCCCCCAAACCCCCATTTAATAATTTGGGGTGGAAACTACGCCAATAAAAGTGGGGAAAAATTAACCTTCGAGTCTTATTAGGCTCCATATAGAAGATGATGATGAAGAAGAGAATATCAATAAATTATTAATCCATCAGTTGAACTTCAAACAATGATACTTGAACTGATGTTATGATTTAATTTTAATGTTTTGAATCTTTGAGATTTGGCATTGATCAATGATCAACCATCATGGATTCATACTATGAAATGATTTAGTTTTAGAATTATGTATATTTCTCTTATTTTTTGTATATATATATATATATATATATATATACACACACACACACACACTCACACACACACACACACTCACGAATCCCTACAAACCCAAACAGAATTTTGTTTATTTACGAATCCACGAACCGGATTCGCGAGCCCGAATCTGTCCCCAAACCCGAATCGGCAACTTAGGATAGAAGCATTAGGAGCCTAGAGCAGAAAGAAACAACAAAGAGTAATTGGGCTTAAACCAACAACAGCCCACAGATAGCTTAACATCAGGTAACAGAAAATAAACAGCCATGAAACAGCAGAAATCCAAACTACCGAGAGCCCAAGATGCTCATTGCGTTTATGGCCTCCCACTCCTCACAATGAAATTAATGTAATACTCTTAGTTCCAATTATGTATTCTTTTTCCCCTCCATCTTACCTTTCTCCTGTATTTCGGATTTCTTGCTGGCTTTTGAACCATATAGTTATCCTTCTTGACCTTGTACCCTCCTTGAGCATATTCATGTTCGCTGCACAGTTCTTAATAGTTGCCTTGCTCAGATTGACAACCTTATCCAAATTCTTCTGCTGTGATTTGTTTTCAGCCTCCAAATTAATCATTCTCCTCAAGAGCTGTCATCTTGTCTTTGAAAGCACCAAACTTCAGCATTCATTTCATAATCTCTCTTGTGCAGACTAATATCATTCACCGACAATAAACTCTGTTTTGAAGATTTTCTGGAGCCGACTTGTCATCTCTTCTCTTTTTGTTCCAATAGTCCCTCTTGTAAGTTTTTCTGGAGCAAATCATAAGTTTATGATTACATATCATGATATAGATTTCAGGCATTGGCAAACAAAATGTGAATCCTGGAAAACGATCACTTCAAGGGGAGATTGAAATATTTACCCTGCTTTGTAAGCAAACTTTTTTCCCTCTAAATTGCCTTATATTTTGGAAAGGAATTAAGATCATTGTACTGCTGTTTTGGAACTCAGTTTTGCAGTTCTGAAGTGTTTGTTGGTTTGAAGGTTTTAACCAAGAAGATGATGTTTGTGCTTAATATATAGAAACATAACAATAATAGCAAAAATTTCCTTAAGAAATGCACATCTTTCATCACATTAACTCCAGGAGAGAACAGATTTCCGAATGGTAAAATAGTAAACTCCTGACCTTTTAATCGACAGGGGTATTGTTGTATAAATTTGATACAAGTAGTGTCATTACAAGGCTCAGTTTTCAGCAAAGAAAAGATCAACACACAGCCAATATAATTATTAGTAACAGTTCACAAGCTGATCAAACCAAAGAGGTGATCCCATATCCTACTGTCGGAATGCATGCAATTTTCTTCCAGCGGTGCTTATGCTCTGTGTGCGGCACCAAAACCCAAGCCTCAACTCCACAGCTCAAGAAAAAGGCCCCTTCACTATTCTCCCTGTCACTCCATACAGTTTTCCCCACCTCCCTATTCAGTCTTTAATTAGCTGGGTACAACCTCCAAGGGCCATGTTCAGCATAACAAAGCATATATTCGCTACGTACATATAGACATAGATAGATACACACACACACACATACAGACATAGAGACAGAGACACACACATATACATATGTATGCATGTGTATATGTCTGTAGACACATGTATATTATCAAATCACTTTAGTATGTCAACGATTCCTTCAAGGAAGTCTCTCGACTGCCAAACTCGCTGTGTCTAACCTGGGCTCGGCTTATCGACCAGGTAATAAACATTATCAAATGATATGGCTCCCTCAGTATTGATGCCTAGCTATTTTCAATCTCCCCTGCCTCCTTTCATAGACTCATGGCATCCAAACACTGAGCCTCCATCAATTAGACCTCATTTCCTTTTTGTCTTCTAGCGATGACTTTAAAAGTCAGATTTTGCCTTGTTCAAGTTATTATTTGATTCCTTTAGGACAGCAATAATAGAAAAGTTCAGAGCACTCCTAAACCAACCGACTCCACACAGCTTGACCAAAAAGTTTGATTTAAGTTTTAACTCAAATCTCTAAATCTTCATTAAAAACTTCAATATGATCTTTTACCTGAAATCTTCAACCAATCTTATCAAACTTGTTATCTTTACGTTCAAGCTGCAACTGCAAATGAGCTACACTGCAATAACAAAGGTGGATCTTTCACCACCAAGCTTATTCTTCTCCAAGAGGGTTTCCATCATCCAGAAGGTTGTTTCGAACCAAGTCCACAAAAACCCCAAGGGTTTCACCAGAGACAAATAACAAAAAATCTACATAATATGTATCCTCCAAAGGAGCTCTCAAACAATTATTACAACCTTTTTCAAGAACTTCCCTGACAACTCCATTTTAGAATCACTTTATTAATTTAAACCTTTTAACTCCAAAAACTGATACATTTTATTTTAAAACAATTCTGACACCTAAAGTGTCTTTTCAAAGTCCCAACATTTAAAGTTTTCTGCTCTCTTTTCAATGAGCTATAATATTGAGGTGCCCAATAAGTTATTTTAATTAAAATGGTGACCTTGGTAAAACTAAAATTATTTAAACAAAGCTCATAATTACACCCAAGTAGGGAAAGTGGTCAAAATGTATTGGAATCAAAACTGACTGAAAGAGTGATACTGATGATGAATGATGATAACCAGAACCAATCAAGTGATTTAATAAAATTAGATTCTCCCTCCTAGAATCTTGGAGACCACACCAAAAGCCAGAATTAACATCTGAAAGCGTCAACTAACTCCTCTTGGCCAACTGAGCTCACTAGTAACATCAAATTTCCACTCTGACCAATTTGACACACACCCAGAAGATCAACAACAATGCAAGAGAATCCGAAAAACAGGACATTATAGATAAACCTAGCTTTAAGATAATACATTATCTAACATTAGATCCTGATTCCTAACTAAAAGATGCTACAAAATATGGGGCAACTCATCATATTTATCTGCACTTTCCCACCATAAGCCTAAGAAGGTATATGTTATCACCAAGATGATAACAATAAATCCTCGTAACAATTGTGACCTTCTGCTGTTTCTAAATACTTAGCTAACACATCTCATACAATAATAGACCAACGGTTAACCCGTGGGTAATAATACAGTATGTAATGTTATATTAATGGTCATTTAGGTTATTAGTTAGTTTATTAGGTAATTTCTATTTTCTTAATTAGATAAAATAGAATCTTTCCTGTTAGTCTTTTAGAAAGTTTATATTTCTCTCTCAGTTGTTTCTCTTTATAAGGAGACTACGTCTCCATTTGTAATCACTCGAATATCAAACTATCAAGTTTTATAACAGGTAAATCCTTAAGCCTCAGTGGTATCAAACTAGCAATCTTCTATGACAACTTATGTGGGCACCATTTAACTTTCAGACCAAAACACTATAAGGACCAGCTTGACTTTGTTAGGCCATCAATTTATTTTTCCCCTTCTTACAGATTTGTTGTTTGATTTAGCTTTTCTTCTATAGTCTTAAAGATGCAAATGGCTACTAATTTAGTAATAATATAAAAAAGTTTTAAGTTCTATTAGCTACTAGTCTAGTTATAATAAAGTTATTTTTAGTAATATTAGTCACTTATTTAGTTAAATTACAATCATTTTAGGTTGGATATTCCAAGCCAGATAATCCAGTTGAAAACTTTATCTGTAATATCCTTTACCCAGCCTCTCACAACCTTGGGAATGAATTCTTCAATAATGGACTCTGTCATGTTGAACAAAATAAATATGACTGCAACTTTGTATTCCTCTTGCTTCTCTAGTATTCTCTATAGAAAATTTGCTTATGTCCTCAATTTGCACAATTGAGCCCATAGGGCAGTGGGCCATGATACACTGGTGGGTTCACTAATGTGTTACGACATCCATCCAGGTTCCATTCCAGTTGTAGTCAACCCCACATGCAAGGCATGAGAAGAAAGGGAAAAGTGGGCAGATGCAAGTCCTAAGTAAATTTTCCAGAACAAATACCCTCAGACCTGGCAGCTAAGATTAAGGGAACATGTACCATGCCTTGCATCCTATCTGAGAAAATTCTTGCATCTTTCAATTTAAAAGATCTCAGAAAAGTTGACCCATTATATATGAACACACTGGGGCAGCAGTAATTATATTTTCAAAACGTAATTCTTATTTTCCATATCCTATTTTCCAGATGTATTTGAAATCTGTATGTAAGACAGCAGGTTGTCTGTGGGGGCTAAAGTGGTGAATACATCAATGGAAAGCCTCGAGAGACTAGGACTTCCTGATGCTAATTGTTAGAAATCTTAACTGATATTATCTTAAAGGAGACAAATATTTTGGCATTTAATTGAATAAGTAGAACAGGCCAAGTTTAAATTTATGACTTGAGAGTTGGAAATTCGAAAAGCAATTCTACAATTTCATAATTAATTAAATAGTAAATTTAGTTTGTACATTTCTGCGTAAAAATGCTATCCATTCAAAGAACTTTGATAAGATTATTCAAATTTCAAATAAAGTTTTGATTTGATCAATATTTACTTAGGTTTCTTAGCAAGAGGCAACAATGTTACCAATAAAGATGAAAGAAATTGTATCACTGACACAAATGTCAAACGGATTGTAAACAACTCATTCAGTAGTATCCGATGGACTTTTTATGAAGAAAGCTTTTTTGTATTAGTCTATTAGAACAAGACATGATATTTGATAATAAAATAGCTGCGTGCCTGGGTTAGACTCTGATGGGACTGGAGCAGGAGACAAAACAGGCGCCCTAACACTTGTATTTTTGCCTTGTGAATTTGGTGTTGGAGGCAAAGGAGGTGCAGCTGGCGGAGAAGGTGCAGCTGACTGCAATCTCTGCCACAATTCTGAACAATTTGTCTTCCAAAATCCTATCCTTTCATGGCTCCGATCATATGTCACCAGCATGTTGCGGACCAGAATGCCTGTCACAAAAAAGCACAATAAACTATGATTAACTCAGTCAAAAGAATTAATTTATTTTTATAAGTTGCATATACAACTTATTCTCATAAAGCTGTAATAAAAATTCATTAGATATGACATGAATCAGTAACAATGTCAGATAACTCAATGAAGTTATCCAAGGTACTCATCCATTTCCATTGCACCAGCATCTGTCATGAACACTGATGATAAAATCACTGATAATTGATTAACTTTTAAAATGCAAGAATAAGATAAATGTTAGAACTAAGAAAATATAGCCAAATTCTAGTAAACTCAAATAAAACATTAAAAACATTTTCAACTTTAAGGAATGAAAAATGTTATTAAGTTTCTGTAAGTTTCTGTGATATGGCTCATCTTATTTATTCATTAACTGCAAAAACTAATTCACTCATCATGTGTGTGTAATCAAGCAACTTACCACCAAGTAAGGTTGTTGGATCTTTTCCATTTTGGAAAATCCCCAAGCAGTATGCACCGTGGACCTTAGAATGCTGTCAAGCAAGATAAAAAGCATCATATACAGGCATAAACAGATCAAGTACAAGGTTTCAAAACCAAATGGAAAGCAATTAAATAGATAGCATGGAATAACTAACTTTTCAAACAAATAAATCAAGAAACGAAATAAACAATAATAGCATCGCGCATAAAAATATTTAGAAAAAGTACATTAAGGGTAAGCAATTGACTAGCTTACCTGGAACAAGTAATTCTCAGGAGCCAATGAAACCATTTGTCCTTTTTCAAATACTAAATCAACACGTGGAAACTTCTTGTTGAGCTGGGATATGTGACTGGTAAAATAGTTGTAAACATCATATCAG
Source organism: Thuja plicata (assembly GCA_018584345.1). Taxonomy (NCBI): domain Eukaryota; kingdom Viridiplantae; phylum Streptophyta; class Pinopsida; order Cupressales; family Cupressaceae; genus Thuja; species Thuja plicata. The sequence continues at coordinate 163,903 of MU217964.1, read as the reverse complement.
TTTAAATACACAATACAAAACCCATGTAGCTTGCCTGTTAATCCTTCCACTTCAACCATTCAAACTACCATTTAGTAAATGAAATGTGTCACCTTCCAGCACCCGAAAAGCAAATGTCATGATATGTTGGATCTGGACCATCAATTCGTTTTAATGAACCAAGATGTTTTATCACCTGAACAAGATTAAAATATTAGTGTTTTCAATTTTAGATTAGTCATGAAACAGAACAGGTTTTGAAGATATAACTAACATGTATCAGTTCTGAAATCAAAATTTATCAAAAGTTTTATGAAAGCACATTTTATTCCACCCTATGTTCCTTAAACAATAAAGATGAGATATTCATATATTCAGTACATATGGAAGAATAATTTCTGTTTTACCCACAGCTGCAAATATTCATTGCTGTTAACTGGCAAATCATTCTTCTCCAGAGGAAAGTCAGGAAGCAACCATGATGATAAGCATTGCTTGTTTTTAATAATGAAGTAACTTAAGATCATTGTGACAAGCTAAACATTTCTCATGTTAATGCAATTATCATGTTGTTCCATATTAGTTCCAGTAGTTAGCTCTACTTGAATCCCTTAAGAGGCACCTAGATTTGTCCAACTTAAGCTAAAATGAGCATAGTCCCCTTTAAAACTTCAACCATCACCTCTAATACGGAGTGTACAAATGTTCTAGATACCCAGCCTCACCATTGTAAAGATACTCTGACAAAGGATATGCTTAAGATGAGTATATTTTTCATCTTGGATGCTTGTGCATTTTAGCGTTTATCACATGTGTGAAAATGTGAGACTGTCAGTTGCAGATGTCAAGACTAACAGGAAACTCAAAATTCCAATAGAATGAATAAATCTTCCTTTCATCCGATCCCACCTATTTGGGAAATCAAGTGCTCTCTAGACGATGCAGTGTCATACACATGAAGATTGGTCAGTGAAACAACAGACCCCTCTTCATGCAGCTTGCCAAGGCTCCACAGTCCTAGAATCTCCAAGTCATTCCCTCACACAATTTAGAAAGTAGGGACATGGATGCATCACAAGTTTATTCTCTTGCTCTAAATATTTGTTGGTTATGGATGGCAGGAAAAGATCTAGGAGTACCCTGGACCCTCCTAGAATAATCCAGCCAGGCCCGATTGACCCTGGTTATTTTCCTATTGACATCAACATAGATCATATATCAGTCTGCTCATGATGATAGATCATTAAATTGTAGGTCCTTCTGCTCAATACTTTAGAACTAAGTTGCTGGTTTGGGTTCCAGTTCTGATTTGGGTTCTAGAACCCAGTCTGCCAGTACGGCAAAAAATTTGAAATGGGATTTTGGGTTAGTTTCGGTTCGTAGGTACAAAAACAATGTAACAATTTTATATATATGCAGCCTAGAAGAATGAATTAAGATTAGAATTTCACATAGTATCATATAAACAACTTTGGCTATCACATAGTATCAACTTTGGTTATGCACCCTCACCAGACCCGCTAGCATACCGGACCAGGACCAATCCGGGTTTGAATCGGATCTGTACCAGGGGAGCCAGGGGCTAAACCCTGCAACTTAGCTTTAGAACACTAAAGAATATTTTAATCGCCATCCTTGGTCCCTAACTTTGCCCCACTAGCTGCCTTCTCATGCCCTTTTCAGATATCCTTCTTTCACAAGGTTATTTATACTTGGATTGAATGATTTATAACTTCTTTCAACTTGTCCAGGAATGGTGAATATTACACTACACCTCAATATAAAAAAAAATATCCATTTATTAACTTTCCCTAGATCAGAAAGCACTTTGAGAGGGGATGATTTTAAATTTGTGGCGACCTCTTAAAATAAATGTAATAGCGTGGAGCAAGTAAATTAATGAGAGGACAGCAAATTAAACTGAAGTCTAATGTGATTCCGAAAGTCAAGGAATATCCAAAAAGTATCTCTTTCTTGATGTGTGGAAAAGTGGATAAGTGTAATAATAGTGAACAGCTTGATCTTGAAATCTCACCAATTGGATTTCTTGCCAAAGCAATAGTTGTGGATTGCCCTTCATTTTTAGGGTGAACTACAAATATGAGGATCACACTCTTTTTGAGCAAGGCTCAACAAAGGAGATTGGTCACATTCTTCTTATTTACAAGTATTGTATTGTGATTAAGTGTACATTTTGGGCATTTGATATTTACAATGGAATCCCTGTGATTGAGTGTACCTTTTGGGCATTTGATATTTAAATTGGAATCTCAAAAACTCCTTTCTCACCCTTTTCAATATGAGATGACTTTATGGTTTTTCATTATCCATGGACTATGTTCTAATGTGTATTTAGTTTTCTTTGCAAAGTTTCCCATTCTCTATTTGGTGCATTGCCTCTTTTATTATCCACTCTTTTGGGACAAAAACCTACCACCAAAAGTTGTTCACAGGTTTATTATCTAGAATCAAAACAAATTCAATACAACAAGATCATTTGACTTTTTCCAAGTTGTAATCTAGCGCATTACAACTTACCATTCTAAACCTCTTGACATCTATCATACAATATTTCAAGACCAACCTTATGTTTTACCCATCAACCCTTGAGCAACCATGGCACCATCACACAAGCTAATACATATAGGTATCATCATGGAACACCAACCACCTAATTGCCAAACCACCCTATGAAATACCAAGAGTTGTGCAACTACAATCTAACTATAAATGAAGGCAACATGCTACAAATAACACCAAGTGTGATGCCACCACATGAATAATTACCCTATACACTATCACTATCCAATATAAACATTACTACCAGCTTCTAGTCTGTGGTAGATTATACAAACATAACATTACATCTCCAATATAAACATTACAAGCTTCTAGCTTGTGGTAGATTATACAAACATAACATCACTTCTTACTACTTGCAAGACCTCAAAACACCCTCCCAAACATAACCATGTCCCTAGAATTCACAACATGAACTCTAGCTTTGTTGCAAATATACCTAAATTGTCATTCATGTATCCAATAACACTAAATTGCATATGCAATAGCAAGTTCCCCACCAAATGTCTTGCAATTGCTACCACAAAATCACCACACATAAACCAACATGCATATTATACGGCAACATCTCACCACATTGCAATTTAATCTAGTAACAAACTCTAACAAGTGCATCATCTTTAGAACAAACTTCTCAAGACATTTCTTCACACCATAAATATGTAAGAGGTCCATTTCTAGGCATCATCTAAGAATATTTCACTTGCGTACTTAGCAAAATATTCCTACCCCTCTTTATTAAAACAAGACATCTCCCCGGGTAATACTAGAAGCATCAAAGTACAAAACATAATTTTCAATAGAGGAGACATGTAAAATAAGCAATTTACTTAGTTTTTATCTTGTTGGCAACTGTTTTTTATGCTTCTCTTCCAATTTAAATCTTGTTTCTTTAACAATGTCGCAAGGGTTCATGATCATTACCCAAACTAGGGTAGAAGTTGTTCACATAATTCAATATTTGAAGGAAACCTTTTAGTTTCTTCTTGTCCATGGGACTAAAGAAATCCACGATTTTCTCTTTGACGTGTTATTGGACTTGGTGGTGTCTAACTATCACTCCTAAGAAATTACAACTCCTACACAGCTGAATTTTATTAAAAGATAATACAATATCACCTTTACTGGCCAAATCAGAAAATGTTATAAGACAAGTGTTCTAATGCTCATCTAACAATTAATTAAAGAATGTAAATTCTTAATTTTGGCCATATGCTCTTTGGGAATATGTTGGTGCATTAAGACAAAAAACATGATCACTCATTCATAATAGCCAAAAGGGCAATTTAATGTTGTCTTCAGCTGATCTTCCTTCACCCGTATTTGATAAAACCTGATTAAAGTCAAACTAAGAAGTGTTTAGAATTAACAACTTTATAAAATGAGTGGTTAACAACCTGCCCTTGGACAGACTTTACAACATAGCAATTTCACTTCTCAACCCAATCTCACATCAAGGCAGGAAGTAAGTTGTTGAGGGATGGTAACATGGAAACTTGAAACCCAAGCACTTTGCAAACAAATCTGAACAAATCAATCATGAAACCAAACAATTTGCAAGTAATAGTGAAAAATGCCAAGAAAAGGAAGTCAGCCCCACGTGAAGAGATGCCTTTTAGAGTAAGAGCCTATAAAGGAAAGGTGGAGTCTCATTTCAAATACAATTCCAATGCCAATTCAAAGTGCAGAGTAGACTACAAGTGCAAAATCAGAGAAGGAAGGCCAAAGTCAAATCATCAAGTGACATCCCATTCAGTTAGTCTTGCTGGGGATACGAGATTTCAGGGTGAAGATCAAGGAATTTCAATAAAGTGTGAAAGAAAATCAAGGTTGCAAGAAAGAAATCATGAAATCAAGGAGGTTGCTCAATATTATTTCAAAAGGGAAATTCAGTATTTCAGATTCAACAAGCATAAAATCTGAGCCATGAGTAAAATTGGAAAATTATTTTGTTTTGAGAATATATGATAGAAGTAGATTGTATGAAATTCTAAGGATACAAATTTTAAATCATTCAGTCGAATTTTAAATAACTTGTCTCAAGAACTTGAAGTTCAGATATTGAATTAGACAGTGTAATTATGTAAGATTTCATTTTGCAAGTTGGACATGTAAAAGATATATCCTTCGAAAATGTTATTGTCTTGTTTTGCAAAATGAAAAGGTAGAGATGCGTGGACAAAGAGGGACTATGGCAAGATCAAAGGAGATAACCACAAGAAGAATTCAAGTATCTACAAAGGTGAGTCATTCATCAAGAGTGTGAACAAGAACTTGATGTTCATCATTGAAGATCAAGATTGGAATCCAGGTTCAAGTTCAAATTATCAAGATGGAATTCAAAGGACAAGTTGTGCAACATCGCGATCAAGTAAAAGATAGAAGAAATCATCAAAAACTTGAATTTCCTTCAAAAATCCAAGTTCAATTAGAAAGATCCAACATCATGGAGCACCTACATCACCAACATCATGGAGCAACCTACAAGCAAGTTTGAGCCATGACAATGAGAAAATTTCCAAGAAGATAGAGAAAATTCATGAAGATAAAGCAATTTGGGAATATAGGCCATCACAATCAAACAAGGGCTTCATAGTATCAAAAGATATATCTTCTTTATAAGGAATCAATCAAATTCACAAGATAAGCATGATGAGGTGGTGCCCACTCATCTTCAACCAATCAGAAAATTCCAATTTCACGTCTCCAAGAGCATCCAATCGAATTATCACAAATGTACATGTGGAGGGCATCCAATGTCTCTACGTAACCAGTTTTCTCATTGGTCTATAAAAGTAATGTAATTTTTTTATTAGTCCACAAGGTGGTGCTTTTATATAATTTGATAAGCATTTAACGCTTATAGTTGTTAGTCACATTAGGGCTTTGAGGGTTTAATCTTGGTCATTGGTTTCAAACCAATCTAGGTCATTCATTGTACTTGAACTCCCTATATAAAACTTGCTCCTCTCATTTGTAAAGAGGGAAACTTGGAGAGATTGTTGCTATAATCATTCCAAAATTATTCCTTCTTCATTGTTGTTATCATGGTGAATGGTTGTGAAGTTTTGGAGTATTACATGGTTTCTACATTTTCTCACTTAAGAGTAGGATTTCATTTGTGTTGAATAGAAGTAGAAGTAGATGAATAGAAGATATTGTTGTTGGTGAATCATGGTGAAACTAGTGTCCATACCTTTTAATACTTGTCGATTGCAAGCATCAATGTAAAGTTAGTTTGAGCCTTATTGCAAACACTTAACTTCAATTGGAAATGTTCATTTGGATTGTGTCATCATTGGGTATTTGAATGAGTATCGATAATATGAAAATCATCCACACATCCTTAGAAGTAGGCACCCTCCTTAGCGTAGTTGATTTGGCAAATCAAAGACTCGATAGAGCCTCACCTCACCATCAATGATCTCTTACATTGTAGAGTTAAATTAGCTTTCTAAACCCAAATCCCTTTGCAATTTGTTTCATTAGAAGTAATTGAAGAGCCCACATTGTTAAATCATTCGCATTTGCAAAGTTGATATCCATTGAATGAATAGCGTAAGTCCCTTTGTGATACCTAGCATATCACATCACAAAATTGAGTTAAGTCCACAATTAAAAGGAACCTGGGGGTTGTCTTAGTTGATCACATAGTCATATACGGTGTTTAGTATCTAAGCTTCCTTATTCAAAAGAGGATTCAATATTTGGTGCTCTATCCTAGAATACTAAGTATTTCATCTTGCAAGTTGAAGTGGTCATAAAACTCACATCTACATGACCCCGTTCTTTTGTGAATATGAATAGTTATTGTATCAGTCTCTGTTTGATTTCATTGTATTCTAGAACGCAATATGTACCATGTATATCCCTAGAGTGGGTAAAACTTGACACTTACTGAATAAGTATGACCCAAGTTTACTGGTTTGGGTTTGGATAGATAATTAAATTTGTGCCTCTGTTCATCTGAATAAAGAAACATACAAAATCATAAGTATGTGTGTTTGCAGCCTAAGAACAGGAATTAAGAATACCACATGGTGTCATATAATAAATAAGACCACCATAAGATTTTAAAAAAACTACTTAATGTCAAATTGTCAAACTCAAATGTCATTATATATGTTCATTGTTCATTGTTCATTATTCAATATTCAAAAAATAAAATCAGCAATTGGTATCATATGGCCTTCAAAAAGATAAGATAAAACGAGTTTATTTTAGTGTATCAAAAGGTTTAAACTTTAGATAGTGCAAGGACTCACTTTCTTTTGGTTTTCTATTTTTTTTGTCATTTTATAGTTGAAACTTACACCCTTTGGGCATTTTGTTATAATTCTTATATGATATGTATGCAATTGCAGATTGACAATGAAACATTTAAATTTTGTTAATTTGTTTGTCAAATATGTTGTGGAATCTCAATTCAAGTCTAATGTTATATATTAGCCTTTAATAATGCCTATGATGAATGCTTTACCAATGTTATGGTATGAATATTTGAAATTTCTCTATATGTTTTTTTTTTAAATCCCTATTTTTACAGCTGTCCCCTAAAAAATGGCCAAAAAGTACCCTGTACTAGAAACACGTTCCACCGTCCCTACCATCTCCATCCCCGAACCTTGGAGGAGCTTGGTAAAGAACTGATTGTAATACTTGTTCCCTATTGCCCAAGTTTGTGAGTCATATGGTAATCCAGGAGATATTCTTTGAGGCAAGTCTATTCTGCAAAAATTTCATATGGGAATACTGGATTGATTCTTCAGGAAAATCTATTCTGCTAGATTTCCTTCAAATTTCCTTCTTGAAAAACCTGCCATATGTGACATTCCTATTGTGACGAATTCAAGAGCTGTTCATTCTTCCCAACTCCAAATAGTTAGAACACCACCTGAGGATCTCCTGGTCAACTTGATTTGATTGATTTCTGTCCTTCAAAATGCTGATGCAGGTTTGGATTTGTTTAGTCTATATTCTTGTCTTCTGTTGCAAGGTTTCCATGTAGCATTGATGTCTTCAAGTGCTTGTTCAGTGCTTGAAATTTCAACATCCCATTTCTAATGCCCAAACATTGGAATCAGTTGCATTGTGGATCAAAAGAAACGATCTCAGTTTTATATGGTACCTTCTTTTAGAGTAAGAGATTCTCTTGCAATTGAAATGATTAGGGAAAGTTGTTATGATTTTAAATTAGAATCAAATGCTCAGTTCATTGGAAGAGCACAAATGGAAATTGCATCAACATCCAAACATACATTGCATTCTGACTAGTTTTATTACTGGTGTACAGTAAAATTATCATCAAAAGATAGCTGCACTGGCAGGTCAAGAACAGAAATAAACTTTGCCAGGGTATCTTTAAGATTTTCACAAACTTAAGATTTAATCCAACTGACATATTCCTCAATTGATATAGAAATTAAATAATGGAAACTTTAATCTGACTATATTATGTTTCTAAGTCCATTGTAATATTGTATAATATAATACTTTTAACCTAATAAAATTCATTCCAGTTATTTCACATTATCATAAACAAAATGAATAAAAATAGTTAGAAAGAGCCAATATAAGGATGAATTTCCAACAATAACTGCTCTTGACTTCGGCGTTAAAGATCTTTCAACTTACAGCATCTCTAAAGGCTACAAATGCTGCTTCTGGAAGGTATGCATATGTTGTTCCACTGTCAACTACAGTTCCATATTTACCATCAAACACTTGTGAATTCAGAGGTAGAGAAGTGCCAGCGACTCGTATTCCCTTCAACTGAATATTGTAATACGGACTGTTCACATCCCCCCACTAACAAAAGACGTGTCAGATGTATCATTTGCACATTATATTTTTCAAAGGGAAGCTATTCTATGATTTGATTTTCTAATGAAAAAGAAAGAAACTGCATACCTCCGATTTGGATTTGATTTTGTGAACACCATTCCTGGTGGAGGAGGAATTGAACCCAAAATCATAGCACCTCCACCTATGCCCATACCACCATAGCATAAAGAGAAGGAATTAGCTATAACACCACTTTGAACAAGTTGATCCATGACACTAAGTGTTCCCCTGCCAAGCCCCATGATTCCATCTGCATGTTGATGATATATATCGCCAGTCTCTGAATTTTCACAGCCAAACACTGCACGCTGGGGCTTAAGTGCACTTTCATCACCAAAAGACACAATATCCTCCCCAAGTACACCGCTGCTACTGCTCATCTCTGCATATTGTCTTTCATATTTGCATTGGTTTTTCTCTATATCACAATTACTACAATCAACTCCACATTTTACAGGCTGGTAGGTGCTTGATAAGTCTGGTTGAAATCTTGGATCCTGAACAAGAATATATAATTTATTCTAGATCTGACAACCATGGTCATATAATTATTTTAAAAGAGAAAAATAATTGAATGCATGAATATTTCATAAAGCATAGGAAGGAAACAAAGAGGTGATCATTCTTATAAATTAAATAAATTATGCACAGATAAATAGTTTCTTGTCTAAATTAAATTACAACAGAACATATCCGCTCCATAAGATTAAGCCTAATCTAACTTCAAAAGAAAAATGATGATCCCTGGGAATGACTTGTATTTTATGATAATAGAATGTAAGTCGCCATCCACGTATAAATAATCCCTTAAAACACTATAGTTACCAATTAATCTCTCCATACACAACATGTGCCTTACCAAATGGAAACACAAATCTTGTGTAAGTTCACCTTTAAATGAAGCTCTAAGAAAAGATTGAATCCAAGATGGTCTCACACTTCTCAAGCATAGGATATAACTCAGGTTACTAGGAGATGGGGGTACTTGGAGACTCTAGATACTAGTACCGATAATGGTACGGTTAATTTTCAAAAATAGGAGATGGAGGTACTTGGGGACACCAATTTTTGTTTAATGTACTTAAATAATTTCTAGAAAATATCATGACATTGAACTTTGGAAAACAAGAACAGTGGTGAAGTTTAATATTAACTTTAAAGTTTAAACCATAGTAGCAATACTCGGTTTCAAATCACAATTAATCGTTGAACTTTGAAAACAAGAACAGTGGTAAAGTTTAATATTAACTTTAAAGTTTAAACCATAGTAGCAATACTCGGTTTCAAATCACAATTAATCGGCAGTTGGGCAGACAGCCAATTTATTCCCGGTTAAAATCGCAATTAATAGGGTCAACGGCGGTCAACGATTTTTGGCTGATAAATCGTGAAAATTGCGATTAATCCCCGGGCAAAAAACTTGATTAATTATTGACCAGTTTTGTTGCCGCGAAAACCCAAAACCACGTCAAAATAAACTTGTTTTTCCTATTTACTGGCAGCGCGAGCCTCTAGTCATACAAACGACTCTTTAGCAGACGGAGCAGCATTTGCCGACAGCGTAGACGGAGCAGTGTTTGCCGTGATTTCTGAGCTGTGTAGTCTTTGTTGAGTCGTGTTTGCCGTGAGAAGTGTTTGCAACTTTGCTACTTTACTGAGCCATGAGAAGTGTTTGCTGAGCCCTGTTAGCTGTCTTTGTTGTGCTGTCTTGTCTGAGAAGAGTTGTCTTTGCTGTCCTGTGTTGTCTGAATCGTGATTGCTGAGCAGTGAATGCCAGGTAGGAATCTACGTTTTTCAATCAATTTTTTTATTGTAAAGTTATAATGTAGTTTGAAAGTTTAACTGAGAGATTATTTTTAAGTATACGTATTAATAACTATAATATAGTTAGAAATTGTTAATATAGGTATTAAGTTAATAGGTATAGTTAGAAATTGTTAATATTGGTATTAAGTTATTAGGTATAGTTAGTAATTGTGAATATAGGTATTAACTTATTTGACTTTATAATAACTGACAGATTCACTTAATAGATATACGTTTTTAAGTTAAATTTTTTGGTATAATAGTTAGAATAGGTATAAGTTAGAAATTGTTAATATAGGTATTAACTTATTTGACTTTATAATAACTGAGAGATTGTCACTTTATAGGTATATGTTATTAAGTCAATAAATTTTTTTATGATAATATAGCAATAGTTAATAATTTTGGACAATTGCTATTCACTGAGAGATTATTTTTAACTGACAACTACCTATTTGGTAGTATACCTCCTAAATCAAGAAATTTGAAACAACTTTGTCAATTACAACTGTAGTAATATTGTATGTCTTGATGCGACAATGAGCCAATTTAATGGATTCTGACCGTTAAGTATCTCCAAGCCACCTCTATCCACGCTTTCCTTAAAGGAATATGGTTCTATTGATGATTATCAATGGGAAAAAAATGTAGGTACACTCTTTTATGCTTATCTTAACAGAGATGCGGATTTTTGCATTAAAAAATTGTTAAATTTGGGAATATTATAAACCATTCTCACTGTATAGACATTTTGATTTCTTTACTCAGAAACTGAAGAATAAGGAGTAGTAAATATGATATAAATGTAATATTACTAATATGTATTATACCTTGTATTTGGCCTTGTTACATGTAATGCAGAGCTACATTTTGCAATTGAATCTTGTGATAAATGCCTCTATTTGATTAGCCCATTTTTTGGGCATATATGGCCAGTGCAAACAGGCACATTATGCTGAGGTATGTGATGAAGTTTATTCAAGCTTTTCCTTGCTTGATGGACGAACCACAATATGCTAACTTAATACAGGGAATAGCTATTTAAACATGATGGTGTTCCAGTCATGAGCAATCTAAAGTTTTAGCTATTAGGGGGATTGCATGTTGTTTCATTTTTTGAGTTAATGGATACATTCTAGACACTTCCATACAAAAAAGTATATAAAAATTATATATCTATACATGCTTGCAGCCAAATGACAGCAATTAAGTTCTGAATACAATATAATATGCATCTACCATAAAATATTACAAAATTGAAACACAGTATACTACTGCAATATCGATATATCAAACTTGAATATAGATATTTATTACTATGATTTAAATAATATAATCAGAAATCAGGCATCATATGGGTGACCTTGGTTTGTAGACTAATTTGTAAGTTGCAGAAAGATCCAAATGTTTGTTGTGAGTTCAAACTCCAGCCAAACTGCAGGCTAGTGGAAGGCTGCTTCCTGATTAGTTATAGTGCGGTTTAGCCCTTAATATGTGGCATGTGGTTCTCAATTCTCCTCATTAAAAAGTAGGAGTAAATTTTAGGAGCAAATGCTGATATATAATATATATCAGCAAGTTTGATATATCAATACTTATGATTCATAACATGCAAGTTTGATAAATCGATATTGCAGTAGTATACTGTGTTTCAATTTTGTAATATTTTCCCTATATTGCAGTAGTAAGCTGATGCCTATTCATCCCTATTTTCTGTCCATTTCATTTTATATTTCATATTTATTAGATTCACATATTGATATTAATAGTGGCATTCCTATATTGCAGTAGTAAGCTGATGCATTCTGGGAACAAAACACTTCGTAAACCTGTCAAACTGAATTAATTATTTTTGCAGATTTGATTCTCAATTACAATGCCACATGAAAAAGACTTTGCATGGACACATTGCACACCGATTCTTGGTAGTACAGCAAAGGTTAAATGCAATTGGTGTCTAAGCGTAGTTACTGATGGAATTTACCGCTTCAAATGGCATTTGTCAAAAGAACCGGGAAATAACACTACATTATGCCTGAAATGCCCTGCAGATGTACATACCAGGGCAAAAAAGCTCTTGATGAATTTTCTGAGAAGAAGGCAAAAAAAGCCAAGAACTGGATTTAAAATAGGTTCCAGTGCTACAAGTGTTAGGAGGAATCAATCAAATGAGGAAGATTGTAGAGGGGAGGGTTTCAGGGAATCTGAGAGTGGTGGGAGAACACCTACTACAACACATGGTTTGAGCACAAGTGGGGGAACATCAACAATTTTTTCGCACCTCGTACTACGCTAGGATCGCAGACCACTTTGATTAGTACGGGGTGGAGGAAAATTGTCCATGAACAAGAAATGAAGGGGATTTCAAATTATTATTTCTCCTCTACTTTGGCATTCAATTCTTGCAGATCTCCATATTGGCAAGCTATGATGGATGGTCTTATGAGACAATGAGGATTGGTATGCTCAATGATGCAGTAAAAGATGTTCAACATTGTTGATGAGCATCGGTTAGTGTGGGCTAGTATTGGGTGCACCATTATGTCAGATGGATGGACAGATAGAAGGAACCGATCCCTCATCCACTTCCTCGTCTCTTGTGATATAGGCACTATATTTCTAAAATTTGTGGATGCGTCACATATAATGAAATCTGCAACTGCATTGTTCAAGATGTATGACTCAGTAGTCATGGATGTGGGGCCACAAAATGTGGTTCAATTTATTACAGACAATGTTGTTGCTTGTGTTGCTGCTGGGAAACTGTTGACAGACAAATACCCCTCCATGTTTTTTACCCCATGTGCAGCACATTGGCTTGATCCAACCCTAGAGGACATCAAAACAATTGAATGGGTTAAGGAGGCATTGCAAAAGGCTCGGAAAGTTACCAGATATATCTACAATCACACAAGGGTTTTGAGCATGATGTGCCAATTCACAGGAGGCAAGGAGTTGGTTGGACCAAGGGTGACAAGGTTTGCAACACACTTCCTTGCACTACAGACTCTAGTTCAACAAAAAATGAACTTGAGACGCGTGTTTGTTTCAACGGAGTGGATGGACTTAGGCTTCTCAAGTCAAACAGATGGCATCAGAGTGGCATATATTCTATCAATTTTTGGGAAGCAATTGAACAGGTTGTACAATTCTCAAAACCTCTAGTAAAAGTCTTGAGACTAGTGGATGGGGATAAATCCCCAATGGGATATTTGTATGAGGCCATGGATAGGACCAAGGAGGTGATGAAGGGTAAGTTGGAAGATGACAGGACGAGGTATTAGCCATTATGGGACATAATTGATAGGAGATGGGATGGACAGATGCACTCTCCTCTTCATGTTGCGGGATACTTTCTCAATCTGTCATTTTTCTACACCACAAATTTCACAAAGATTGATGTTGAGATCACACAAGGCTTGTTCAAGTGCATGGAAAAAATGTTTCAAAGCACAGAGAAATTGAAAGCCGCTACATCAGAGCTGCAAATGTATAAGAAGGCAACAAGTTTTCTCTCATCTAGGGTTGTCGAGGAAGGTCGAACAACCTTCCAACCAGGTAGACTCTATAAACTTTTGATAGTCCATTTATTTTGTTGACATGATCAAGAAATCTGTTAAGATTTGAAAATATTCTTACATGATATCATTTGCCCATAATGTGTTTTTCAACTCAATGGTGGGAATGTTTTGGTTAGGAATGCAAAAATCTCAGGTGGATGGCGATACACATTTTGACCCAGCCATGCAGTTCATCTGCCTGTGAGCGTAATTGGAATGTTTTTGAACACATACATTCCAAGAAACGCAACCGTCTAACACAAAAACGGATGAATGACTTGGTGTTTGTTCACCACAACCTTCGCTTGAAGTTGAAGAAAGCTCAAGGTAGGAGTTTTAATAACTTGCACTCCATTGAAGTTGTATTCATTGTGTTTTTCACTTGTAAGCAAAGACTAATTTATACATGGAAAAAAACAGGAAGTATTGAGGATGACTCCCCAGTTGACCTTGACGAGATAGATCCAGAGTCTGAGTGGATTACTGTGCCTCAAAGTGATGATGATTATGTTGTTGAGCCTAAAGATCTTGAAATCATGGAAGAGGCCAACGTTTCTCAAAGTATTGTTGAAAGAGTTAGGTCAATGACTTTCCAAGGAGAAGCATCAGCAGGGCCTCCTGGCCCCTAGCATGCCATTGGCTACTTTTGAGTTTTTGGAACTTTGTACTTAGTTTATAGGTTGACTTTGTAAAAAGTCAAAAACTATGTTGTCATTGACATTTTGACAATTGTCTCCATCTAGTTATCTTTTATACTATTGTGGTATGTTTTGTGCAATGTAATCAGTGATAAGTATATAAATGATGAAAATCTATTCTCTACAATCTACTGATGCAACTCTATATTTTATTTGCTCTGAATATATCTATGATGTGGAAATGCCCTTTAATTTATTTTATTTTTTTTAAAAAACTTACTGTTTTTCTTTAAGTTATTACATTTTTTTGTAAATCTGATTTTTTCCCGATTTTTTCAAAAAATCCTACTCTTTTGGTTTGCCGATTTTTTCCTAAAACGATTGATGCTACTATGGTTTAAACATTCAAAAGTCAAATGTCAATGTGTCAAAGAGTCAAAGAGTTCAAAACTCACAATACATATTTGATATTAGATTATCATTACATAATTGAAATTACTAACACATCTTTAAGAAGTAAATGATTTAGTGTGAAAATCCGAATTCTTCTCCAATGGCCCCCACTTAACCCCCTTGTTGAATACCATTTTTGGTATAAATGTTCATAAGTGCTCTCCATATTGTGGCTTTTCTATCTTTTATGTAACTGTACATAACACTTAATCTAGCACTATATATTGGTCATATTTGCAATTGTAACACTCAAGTTAGTCTGGATTTAATTCATCCTTGGTTTTTAATATTTTTATTTCAAACGACAGCAACAAATTACAAAAGATCCTATGTAACTATAAATAACTATGTTACCCCAGGTATCTGGGACAAGGGGAACAGAGAACGGGGAAACGGGTTTCCAGGACAGATTTTTTTCCTGGAGCAAGCAACGATAGGGACAACAGTGGGGATGAGTATATAAAAAATAGGAAAATTTTAAAATATACAAGGAAATTTAAGAATATTCATATGAAAACATGGATAAAGCATGCTTATATACTTTAGAGAACCTTAACATATAACGTTTGTGTTAAATAATTTAAATTGAAAGTTCACATGAGTGGAAGTCAAACAAATTATCAAAACTCAAACATTATTTAAATTAATTTTATGGGACAGCCAGGGGATGGGTTTCCAAGTTTCCGGGACAAGTCAAATTATGCAGGAAACACGTCCCCGAGTAACACTAATAAATAACACAGTTATTGGTGATGTATGATCAAAAATTAAAGACAACCCCAAAACATCAATGATTATTAAAGTAGATAAGAAAAAAGAGGCCCCTGCATGACAAGTTTTCATATGCCACCTTGAAACTAGCCAGCAAACTACCAACATCCAATATGAGTTGGAATCAGACAAAGCATTCATACCTGATTCTAATCCTTCAATCAATGGAAAGTTCTCGCTATACAATGATGTTCCTTTTCTAGTCTGTCAGACACTTCAGCAAATAGTAGAAGTGTTTAATAAAATTAGATCCTGTGAGATAATTTTCTGGATCTAATTGCATGGTACATTACTTATCCAATGTGTCAAGCCTCATTAATGGGCTTACCATCGGGAAATATCTTCCATATGGTACTTTTAATCATTAGTATTGAAGATACCATTCATAATCTTACAATTAAATTAAATATGACAACCCTGCACTCATGAGAAAGGACAATGAACCAACGAGCAGCATCACCAAGGGAAAGAAGGTAGCCTCAAAGCTCTGAACAATAATAAAAAATTCATAGAAGTCACTTTGACATGACATAAAAACACAAGGGTCAAACACCACTAAAAAATATCTAAATAAAGAACTCATCAGTCATTACCATTTAAGGCCAAAAAAGGAAAATGCTACATAGTTTTTAACTATGGAGGCCATATAGAGAAGATGAAGAGTCAACTAGCTAATAACTCCAGCTACAATGGTGCATAAGAACCCATCATATAAAATGAAGAAGATTACATGTGAATTATCATTCAGCAATGTAAGTTATGTTCAAAAACCTACAGCCCCCATTATGCCAAGAACTAAGTAGCCGACCCTGATTCTGGTTCGGATTCGGATTCGGGGATTCAGCAAAATATTTTTTGGGCCGGATCTTGATTTCGTGGGTATATATATATAGACATTTTGTGTGTGTGTGGTGTGCGTATGCGTGCGTGTGTGTGTGGTGTGCGTATGCGTGCGTGTGCATGTGTGTGTGTGTATTCATAGATTCCATACATGTAACATGTCAATGCTCATTCATCATTAGTTCAAAACTTCAAACTTCAAACATATAATGATAATAATAAGAAGTTAGAAGCGTGATTCTCATAAAATGATAAATCCA